>VDFB02035215.1:0-10804 GCA_007258455.2 Sequoia sempervirens
CAATTGAATCTCTTAGTCACAAAATTGAAAATCTAAGAGTAACGTCTCGATCCTTAAGTGAAAACCACATTGTGGCACTTTATAATCCCAAAATAGTAAAAATAAAGGACGTATCCAATGGTGAAAATCTCTCCAAGGCACCAAAAGATGAGGGATTTAATCTTCCCCTTAGTAACATCCATAAATAGAAATCAATAGTTTTGGCAAGGAAATGCAACCTAATAAATTTGGGAATCGAAGAGACCCCGCACATCACTTTCTATGCCGAGTCACTCTTGACTAAGGAGTAAGAAAATATAGTAGCATGTCTAAAGAAAAGGAAAGTGAACTTTGCATGGATATATGTCGACATGTCAGGCTTTGATCCAAAAGTAGTAGTCCATCATCTAGCAGTATATCCTGAGGCAAAACCTGTGAGACAAAAATTGAGAAAGATGCATCCGCAAATCGCCCTGTTGGTCAAACTTGAGCTATAGAAACTCCTCGACACTGGCTTCATCCAACCTATTGATTATCCAAAATGGATTTCTAAACTTGTACATGTTTTAAGCCCACTAGGGGCATCTAGATCTGCACCGACTTTAGAGACCTGAATAAAGCATATCCTAAGGATGATTTCCCCATCCCCAACATAGATATGATTGTAGATCTAACAATGGGGTATGGAATGCTAACATTAATGGATGAATTTCTAGGATACAACCAGATTATGATTGCAAAGGATGAGAAGCATAAAACAACCTTCACTTGTCTATGAGGCACCTACTATTGGAATATAATGCCATTTGGGCTTAAAAATTCCAGAGCTACATATCAAAGGGTTATGACTTTGATCTTTCATGACATGATCCACAAATTCATAGAGGACTATGTGGATGACATACTAGAAAAATCAAGAAAATGTCAAGACCATATATCAACGTTGGGCCCAATCTTTGACAGATTATAAGAGTATAAGGTACGACTCAATCCCAAGAAGTGTGTCTTTGGCATAACTTCAGGAAAGCTCTTGGGATATATTGTGTCAATGAGGGGAATCGAGACAAACCCTACAAAATTCAAAGCAATCCTCAACATGGAAGCACCACAAACACTAAAACAATTGAGGGGTTTGTAGGGAAGGCTTCAATCAATCTAAAGATTCATAGCACAGTTGGAAGATAAAACTATCCCATGCTCTCATCTCCTTCACAAGGGAGTGGCCTACAAATGGGATGAGAAATGTGATCAACCATTTAACCAAATTAAGGAATACTTGCTTAACACTACCGGTCCTCATGCCGCCAATCCAAAAAAAACATTGATCCTTTACATTTCAGCCACAACGGTAGCTCTTGGGGATCTTCTAGCCCAACATGATGAAACAAGGAAAGAAAGAGCTATCTACTACATCAGTAGAACCTTGGTAGGACACGAGCTCAACTACACATTCATTGATAAAGCTTGTCTAGCGGTAGTGTTTTCCTCACAAAAGTTTAGACACTACATGTTGGCTCATCAAATCAAGCTCATTGTCAAGATAGATCCCCTAAAGTATCTACTTTCTAGGGAAACACTCATAGGATGAATGGCTAAGTGGGTCATGATTTTGACAGAGTATGACATTGAATATGTGGAACAGAAAGCCATCAAGGGACAAGTAATTGTATATCAATTGGCTAAAGCACCTATATATGTTGAGAGCCCATTGGTACATTAGAGTTTCCAGACGAGTCATTCTTCAACCTAAATGTTGCAGACCATTGGAAGGTATACTTTGACGGATTATACACACAACATGGCTCGGGAGCAAGAATCCTCTTCATCACACCACAAGGGGATTGTATCCCAAGATCATACAGGTTATCTTTCCCTTGCACCAACAACATTGCAAAGTACGAAGCTCTTGTCATAGGACTTCAAATTGCAATACAATGGAAAATCATGGCACTCAAGGTCTATGGGGATTCACAATTGATTATCAACCAAGTCAATGATGAATATCAAACTAAGGATGAAAAACTTACCCTATACAAATAAATGGTAGAGGATATTAAGGAGTTTTTCATTGACATAACATTTGAGCAGATACAAAGGGTAAAGAACAAGGCAGCTGATGTTATGGCTACAATTGGATCATTGATATATCTCCCAAGGAATGTCCATAAACATGAATTCCTTGTAGAGCAACTTATTGTACCAGCTTTTGAGGTACCCGAATCTGAGTTCATGTGCCAAATCATTGGTCCCAATGATCCTTGGTACCATGATATATTCACCTACTTAAAAATAGGATTCCTCCCCACTGACATCACCCCATATCTTAAGAAAATCTTCATTAAAAAATCATCTCGTTTCGTCATCCTAGGTGACACCCTCTACCGTAGGAGTATCGAAGGAATATTATTACAATGCCTTAATCCCGAGGAAGCTTTGACTGCCTTAACAGAGGTACACAATGGTATTTGTGGTTCACACTCAAGTGGTATGATCTTGCCCAAGAAACTGATGAGGACTGGGTATTACTCGCCTACCATGGAGAAAGAAGCTCATGACTATGTGTAGAAATGTATGCAATGCCAATAGCATGGGGACCTCATCCATGCACCAGCTCAAGAGCTCCAGCCAATCATAACACCTTGACCTTTTTCATAGTGGAGGCTCAATCTCATAGGTAAAATAACACCTACCTCATCTAATGGCCACAATTTCATCATTACTACCACAAAGTACTTCACAAAGTGGGTAGAGGCCATCCTTATGACCTACATCACAGGAAAGAAAATCTATAAACTCATCTTGAATTACCTCCTTTTTCGCTATGGTGTTCTCCAAGCCCTTATCTCAGATAATGGGACACCTTTCAAAAATCAAGATGTCTGTGAACTATGCCAAAGATTTAACATCCAACATCAGTTCTCTACCCCTTACTACCCCCAAGGAAATGGTCAAGCTGAGGCCATGAATAAAACCATTCTAAAGATCCTAAAGAAAATGGTCAATGAAGTTGGTCATGATTGACATCTACAGTTAAACCCTGCCCTATGGGCCTACCGAACCAACATCCGCACACCTACAGGTGCAACCCCTTTTTCCTTGGTCTATGGATCAAAATACATCCTACCTATTGAGGTCAAGCTCCCACCCCTGAGAATATCCTTATAGAACCCTATTACTGATGAAGAATACAGGGTGTGATGGTTGAACGAGCTGGAGCTATTGGATGAATGTCACCTAGATGCTTTGAATCACCTACAAGTTTATTAGAACCGTCTAAAGAGGAGCTATAACAAAAAGATCAAAAGTCATTCATTTCAAGTCAGAGAGCTCGTTTTGAAGGAAAATTAAAAGAATGTACCAAATCCAAATAGCAAGGGAAAATTTGAACCCAACTAGTTGGGACCCTTTGTCGTCACTGCAAATTACAAATCAGGAGCATATCAGCTATCCACACCCGAAGGTGAGCTTCTGCAGGAGCCTATCAATAGCTCCCATCTCAAAAAAAATTATGCCTAAACTTGCAAGGTATAAATCCAAAAATATAAAAAAATCAAAATATATCAAAATCCAAAAAAAACAAAAAAAGGATTGAAAACAATAAAGAAAAAAATCATCCTCTAGTGAAAACCACTTCGGTGGCGCTTTGGGAAAGTACCTTGGTGAAAACCTAACAATCAGGCACCTTGTGTAAAGAAATAACTCTCCATCCACCATCCTTTCTTTGGCTTCTTTCACATCACGTTCCATCACATTCATCATTTCTTCCATCACCCATCTGCATCCGCATCATAGCTTGATCTTGCATCGTTATCATGTTCCATCCTAGAACTACTTGACACATTCCTAAGGTCAGTTTTTCCTACCTATATCAAGGTAGTTTATCGCATCACATTGGGAGCATGTCCTTGTACCTACATCAGATCATATTCGTGTATATCCTTGAAGTCTTCCTTAAAATCAAAAAAATCCAAAACATTCACAAAACCAAAAAATCTTTAAGCATCCAAAACATGTCAAAACCCAAAAACAAGTCAAAAATGGAAAAAAGCTAAAAACATAGTCATCATGTTGAACTACGAGGCTTATGCGTGTATAACGTGGGAAATGCTAATCTTTGATCAGCCCCCAAGGCCCCTAGGATAGGTCCTTTAGGCATCCATCATAATAAACTGACAACCCAACACTGTTCATACTTCATCAATAAAAACGAGTATGTGTCTGTTGAACTATGCGGTCTTTGCGTGTACAACGTAAGCAAGGCTAATATTTGATCAACCCTCAAGGCTCCTAGGATAGGTCCTTAGGTTAGGTTCTTTGTCAAAATTTCAGAAAACACCAAAAATATTGGAAATTTTGAAAATCAAAATATTTGTTAAACATCTCGAAAAACTCAAAAACAATCCCAAAACATTTCAAAATACCAAAAACATTCAAAAAATCCAAAATCACCCGTCTCGTTTCAATTTTCACCCGCAATAAACATCCACTCACAATAAATCAATCATCATTTAAAACCTTTGGCAAAACAAGCGAAAACAAATATAGCAAATTTAAAAGTGTAAACTCAAACGTCAAAGGTCTTAAGTCTAGGTCAATAGGTGAACAAGTTGGTCAACTCTTGGTATCAATAGTCCATCATCCTGTTCATTCTAAAATCATCTGATAACATCATGTCCTAGGATACATCTTTCCGACAATGGACATCAACATCAGGCACCACCATAGTTCGGTCTTGGCTAGAGGTATGAAGAACATTAGCGTGTTCATTTGTTTGATCTTTTCTCATGATTTATATGCTTTTATATATGCTTTCACTAGATTCTTTGATTTATTATTATCTTGTTTGCATATTTAGCATGTTCAAGTATCTCATAGGAATGCTTTATTTCATTTGTTTAAATTGACTAATAATGCTCATATTTGTCAATCTTTCATAAGTGCGGGTTTAGCATTCACATTTTAAACAAATGAAATAAAAAACATTCCCATGAAATTGTTGAGCAATGTAAAAAAAATGACAACATTATCAAATAACATGAAACTACAAGCAAAATGAACATGAGATCTATTTGTAAACTACTCAAACCATCATCCCATAGGGGGATTGGTGCTACTTTGATGTGGAAAGTAGCCCTTATAATAAGCTCTTGATCATAGATGTGAAGACGACTTTGATGCAAAGAGTATGAAATCTAAGCTAAGATGTGATAAAAATGCAAGTGATTGAGAAATGGACTTAGTAGAGTAACAATGCTTCAAGTTGTGGATCCATTTCAAATGGAAGAGGCTTCTACTTATAGGAGTGAAGGGTTGAAAAATGAGTGAAATTGGTGAATCTGGGATTAAAAGGAGAGCCAATAGGAATGTGACACTTTTCACAAGGCTAATGGATGAAGGTGGAACACATTTTGGGGAATTGCATAGTTAAGAGGATTGAATGCATATGGTTGAAAGCGTAAGAGAATGCGGGTGAGGATGTAAGAGAGATTAATGCCCTTGTAAGAGACAAGATGGCATGTAAAAGAGGGTAAATGCATTTGTAAAAGGTATTTATGGGTGTGTAAGAGGCTTTTGGAGGGAAATTGAATGAGGGGGTGGTTGGGAGGAATATTCCTATGAATATATCATTGTGAGGATAAATAAGGTAATTAGATTTAATTAAAAGAAATGAATTTCATGTGCAATTTGGTTAGTTGACTATGGGTTTAGTTTGACCAAGGTTGAGTCAAAAGAATGGGTAATGAGGATTACGAGTTAATTAATTCATAATTAGTCAATTTGAAGGGATTAGGGGTTTATGACATTGATTTAAATAATTTGATTTATTAAATCAGGTGAAAGGACTTTAAGGTTTTAATTAAATAAATTGGTTTATTTAATTAAACATGATGAACATTAGTGAATTAATCTAATAAATTGCTTTATTTGATTAATAGTAAAAATTGATAATTTGAGTGTTTACATGTTGCCCTTCTTTGAAGCAATGTACCAGTTGTGTTGGTTCAAAGATTGATGTTGCCAAGATCAAAATTAAAAAAAAAACTAATTTTTTTTAGATGCCCCATTGTTGCCCTAGCGGAAAGAATTACACTGGTACAATAATTACTAATCACTAATTACTAATTTTTTTTTCACATTTCAGATTAAATGGCAAAAAATACCCATAGAAAAAACTAATCCAATCTAATCATGTAGCTACTTGTTGCTCCATCGTACATGCAAAATATGATCAATAATGATTAGGATTAGATTTAAAATTAATGATAATGAAATTGGAAATAATGAATGTGTTTAATGAATTACTAAAGAGCATGAGTATTATCTAAATATTTTTTATCATTAAATTTAATATATAACATTTTACGTAATATTATTTAATATACTATAAATTTAATAATTTATAGTTGATTTTAGCATTTATAGTATTTATAAATTTTAATTAATATGTATTTATAATATTTCTAATTTATAAATTATAATATATAATATTTATAATTTATAATATAAAATATATAATTTATAATTTATTTTTTGTTTGTTTTAGTTTTTTTTAAACTAATCCATAAACTACTACAATTGTTTTAATTACTATGTGACAAGCTAATTATATTTGCTCTCTTGTTCTACTACTTACTTTTTTTAAGTTAGATTCATACATCTATTTATGTGAAATTGAAGTTAAATACTATCAAGAGAAATAAATCATTATGAATATTTACATTTTAACACCAAATTAGACCAAATAAGTATTGACATCATAAATTAGTTAAATACAAGGGTTTTTAAAACTTAACTAAGTAAAGTTAGAGATTTTTATTTTCATTGCGATTGCAACAAAGTTAATGTTTCTATATTCATTACTAAGATCACAAAGTTAATGTTTATATGTCCATTACTAACATTTGCCAAAGTTAAATAGGAAATTTTATAATTCAACTGATAGATCTACAACATAACTAAAGCTATCTTGATTCATATGGCCTTTCACATAAAATAGAAGTTAAATATTCTTGATAGAGATAAACAGTTTAGTAGGTGAACATTGGCACAAAAAAAATTACTTTCGCTTCTACCAAATTATTGTAATTGTGAAAATTCTATTGCAGTTATTGATTATTAATCTCCTATCTATATAGATTATTTGACAATGGAAAATTAATTCACAACAAATATTAAAAATAACACAATTACATTAATCTCCTTGGATGAGGTACTACAAACTATCAATGGAGCACAGATGATGTCATTCTTGGATGGTTACTCTGGATACAACTAGGTAATGGTTGACTTTGAGGACAGGATGAAGACGACTTTCACTACCAAGTGGGGGACGTTTGCATATAGAAGGATGTCATTCGGTCTGATAAATGCTGGAGCAACTTTCTAGTGTGCCATGGACATAACTTTCAAGGATCTAATTGGAAAATGTATTATTGTTTACATAGATGACCTGACAGTGTTCTCCAAGGATCGACTGAATCATGCTGCAGACTTAGCCAAAGTTCTCAAGAGATGCATCCAATATGACATCTCCCTGAATCCTAACAATTGCGTGTTTGGAGTTTCAGAAGGGAAGTTGTTGGGCCACATAATTTCTGAAAGAGGGATTTCAATCGACCCTGATCGAGTTGAATCCATTCTGAAGATCGCTCGGCCAGGGAGCAAGAAAGAGTTAAGATCTTTCTTTGGAAAGGTCAACTTCGTAAGAAAGTTTATCACAGGCTTTGTAGAGATTGTAAAGCCACTAAATGAAATGATGAAGAAGGACGCCAAGGTGGAGTGGACTGATCAAGCAAAGGATGTGTTTTCACAAGTCAAATGGTCTATTTCAGAAGCACCTGTTCTCACCAGCCCCGATTACAAGAGGCCATTATACATTTACTCTTTCGCCTTTGACCATTCCTGTGCAGTTGTATTAACCCAACGACAAGAGGAGGCAAAGGAGAGACCGATTGCGTTCATGAGCTCTCCATTCAAAAACGCGTAGATCAAAGACCCACCTTTGGAGAAGCAAGCTTTTGCATTGGTTTGGGCCGTTAAGAAATTCTGACATTACATTCTCTGAAGTCAAGTCATTGTTGTAGTTTCGGATGCAGCTGTGAAGTCTTTACTGATGTAAAGCGAACTGGGAGAAAAGAGGGGCAAATGGATGGCCATCCTACAAGAATTCGATTTGGAGATACACCCTATGAAGCTAGTCAGGGGTATAGGCTTGTCTTAGTCCATGGAAAACATTGGCAACAACATCATCTATCAACAATACACGACCCAGTCTTTCTCTAACGACCCCTGGTATGTTGATACCATTGGCTTTATGCTCAACAATCGTCGTCCAGAAGGAATGAATGCTATTCTACTACTCAAAGAAGAGCCTTGAGACTTAAAAGTTCTCATTACATGATCAAAGGAGGGTTGCTGTACAGAAGGAATTTCAAAGGAGTATACCTGAGATGCCTTGATCATCAAGAGGCCAAGCAGGTGATCTCTGAGTTTCATGGGAAGCATGGCACAAGCCATGGTTCTGTAGATTCTCTGACACACCAAATCCTTAGGTCTAGTTATTACTAGCCATGTGTATTCAAGGATGCCCATCAACATGTGAGAACATGTCACACGTGCTAGGCTTCTACACCAAGGGAATGCCACGCAACCATGCCATTACAACTCGTTTACGAGGTAAGAACCTTTGCCCAATGGGCATTGGACTTCATTGGGGTTATTAACCCAAACTCTACTGTAGGGCATAAATTCATCTTAATTGCTACTGACTACTGCACAAGATAGACAGAAGCCATACCCTGCAAAAACAACACAATGGGGGTAGTGATCAAGTTCCTCACTGAGTGCATCACTACATGGTTTGGGGTACCCTTCGCTCTGGTATGTGACAATGGTTCTGCTTTCTCTTCTGCTGAGTTTATTTCTTGGGCCTATGATCACAAGATTGTCTTGAAGTATTCCTCAAACTATTATCCACAAGGCAATGGAGTTGCAGAGTCTACCAACAAGAATCTCTTAGGGGTGATTAAGAAACTGTTAGAGCATAACCGTAGAGACTGGCACACCTAGCTTAGATTCGCACTATGGGCAGATAGGACTAGGATTAAGACTGCCTTAAACACCTCACCATTCAAGCTGGTATATGGCCAAGAGCCTGTCTTTCCTATCCATCTGCAAATACCTATCTTGGAGTTCATGTAGAAATTTTACTCCAGTGACAATAGGATAGAGGTAAGACTAGTTGCTCTGTTAAAACTAGAAGAACAAAGAGATGCTACTTTACAACAATTCTTCAGACATCAGGCTACTGTCAAACGCTGGTTTGACAAAAGAGCCAAGATAAAAGCTTTTAGGATATCAGACCTAGTACTGTTATGGGATAAAGCCAATGAAAAGAAGGGAAACCACCAAAAGTTTGACAAACTATGGCTAGGTCCTTTTCAAATTGCTGAAATCCTAGGGGAAAATGCTTTCAGACTGAGTAGCCTAACTGGAGAACTGGTTCCTTTGCTTGTCAATGGGCAGTTTCTCAAGCACTATTTTGAGTCTTGAGGCTTGTTAATTTCTGTTTTGTATATAAGTATTTCATTTTTCTTTATGTGAATAATTTGTTTGTCTCTTGTTTGTAAATAATTTTTCCATGTATATAACTTTTGTGTTGTAGCTTGTAAATAACTCTTTCCTTTATGTGAATAATTTGTTGCTCTTTGTGTAAATAATGTGGCTCTTGTCTATAAGTAGCTTGCTGCTTGTATGTTTGTCCCTGTCTCCTTTTGTTTTCTTTGCCTTTTGTTTTCTGTTTGTTCTGTTCTTTGGAGGTTTAATCTGTTTCTTTCTATTTGAAGTTGTGGGTTGTTATCTGAAGCATGCTCTAGTCATTAGGAGAGAAGCGGTTTAGATATTTTCAAGTCTTCTGGTTGGATGATTCTGTCCTCAATGCATTGTTTCATGTTCGTTGTCAATAAAGGTTGCGGGAAGTTTTAAAGACAAGGTGCCAAGTAAGAAATCCTTCATCAACTCCCTTGAATCTGTCACAAATCATCAAGATCATCTCCTTTGTAATGATATATTTGTCCTAGGACTATGGTGTTGTAAGATTTGAGTGAAAAATCTGATCTCCCAAGTGTTGTTATGAGGTTCATGGTAGTTTTCAACCCAAATCATATGTTAAACATCTGACATATTGAAAAAGATTTTAAATGAAATATCAAAAACTTCAAAAGAAAAGAGAAAAGAATTATCAAAAGAAAGAAAAGAGGATTCAATATGAATGGGTGATTCTAGTATCTCTACCGGGGCTATGGACGCCTGACTGGCAGTAGAGCAATGCTATGAGAAAACTAGAGGTATCTCCGTCAGGGCTATGGATGCCTGACTGGCAGTAGAGCAATGCCCAGAATATCATTGCACGATAGCTAAAAGGAATCAACTCATGTAGCTCAAATCTTGCACATTATTATTCCAAAGATGAAAATTTTATGAAAGGGTGATGCACAATCAAGCACACACATAGATTCAGGGGTAGCCATTGATTGACTTACATTTGAGATTCTAGCTCTACGTTGCTTGTTATAACTGACCTAACTGGAGTTGTCATGTTCATGAACCAGGAGTTCTGGGTAGCTGAATCCTTCAGATTCATGAAAATGGTTAAACCATTTTCCCAGCCGAGTCACCATTTGTTATGCCTTGCATAACCACCCCACTTTGATCTTGATCAAAATGGGTCCCCCTTTCTCTTTTGGTTTCTTTGTTTTGGGTCGTTTGCCTTTCCTCTTGGGTTGCTTCTATCTTCTACCTCAGTTGGAATTCGAGTCTTCTCTTG
>VDFB02035216.1:0-10902 GCA_007258455.2 Sequoia sempervirens
CCTATTCTAAAGTCTAGAAAAATGAGGACCTAAGAGCTTGTTTGGAAATGACGATGGATTCTAAGATGCAACTAAAAATTTGCAAAGGTGAACCTGTGGTAAAAGCAAGCTAAAAGATGCAAAGATGGGTGGTTTAAGCAATACTTTTTCTAGTTTTGGGAAGAGGCCACTAGAAAAAGATGTTTGAAAGTAGTTTGAAAATGTTTGGTCTCAAGTTTGGACAGTAATAGTGATTTTCCTAAATGCTAGGAAAATGTGTTGTTGCAAGTGTCAAATGCATTGCAGAGTGTTGAATGTGTTTCAATTTCAACAGATGCATGATTTCAGGCCACAAATGTGGTTCAACAAGGAAGTTGCATTTTTGTGTGAAGAAAATGCATTGTTCAAGCTAGAAAATGTGGTTTAGTAGGTCGATTGCATTGTAAAAAGTGTCAGATGTGTTGTAGAATGTATGAAGTTTGGTTTTTCTTGTAATTTTGGAAAATTTTGGCAACTATTTCAATTTGGATGTATTTTTCCAGATTTGTGAAGGATGTTTATTTGTTCATTGGTTCAAAAAACACTTGGCAAAAACATGGTTTTGTCTTTGTTTGAAACAAACATAAATAATGCAAGCACAAACCTAGGGTTGGAAAGGACTATATTCATTGGATCCCATGTGGATTTTACTCCAGCCACACTTATTCTTAGTGGGTGACTTAGAAGATTGGACACACTGGCTCCCCCTTACATTGCACTCACTTCTCGGGTCAACCAAGCTTCGATCCCTCATAAATCTCCCATGACAAGCTCTTCACCTCTACTAACAACTAGGAGAATGTGGGTGCCTTGGCAATGACCATTGATGCACCAAAAAATAGAAGGGTTTTTCGCAAACTACACAAGAGGGTTCTAGTCTTGGGGAGATGGCACCTCGCGAGCGTACAAGCCACTTAAGGCTTTAACCACTCTACTTGGGGCTCTTATACCTTTAAAAGAAAATGTAGGTACATGTTTTCAAATGACACTAGACGACTATGGCCTACATGCCATGAGGACTTGACAGTTTAGTCTCATCCTTTTATATACCAGCTCGAGCGAAAAACTAGTTGGAGTCATTCCCTCTTTCTAGGAAGGCCCCTCTAAGGTTAAAACAAAAGCGAATTGAAATTTTTGTTTTTGTTCATCCAAGATCACACTAAGGTACGAGGATATTGCATATACAAAACTTTCAACTCACACTCACAAGTTTGTTCATTTTTAAAGTCAAAATTGAAATGTGGGGGTGGTAAAGTAACAACCTCTTAGTATTTTTGTTTCTCAAGATCACATAAAGTGCAAGATAATTGCATACACACTTAAGACGATATCACTACACCACAAGACACACAAGACACTTGTTCATTTTAAGCCAATGCCATGAAAAATACATGTAAATTTTAGCCTTGATGAATTTCAATGCAATTTGTATTCATTTGAAGCCCATGAGTGAATATGCATGTTCATTTTAACCAATGAAATGTGAATGTAAGTTGTATATTGTTTGTTTGATTGATTTAGGATTGTAAAAAGAGTTAAAAACAAATCAAAAAACAAAGGTTAGACTCCTCTTCCAACTTGCCACATGCTCTAAACAACAAATTAGTAACCCCAAAAATCTCTAACCTACTAAACAAAAAAAAAATCTGGAAATTCTGTCATAAACCCGAAAGCAAAATTTTAGCAAGAAGATTGTTGCTTTGTAAAGAAAATGTGTTGCAAAACTGAAACCTAGAATTTAACAGGTAGATGTGTTGTTTTGTAGAGTGAATGTGTTACAATAATTAGATGGGTCACTCAGGCCTTCAGATGCGTCTGAGGAAGTCAAATGTGTTGTTTTGTCTATCAGATGCAACTCAAAAATGCGGATGGGTCGTTCCTAAAAGTGAATGTGTTGTGACACAACAATTGTGGCTCAAAATGTTATAGATGAGGTGTTTCATACCTATACCTACAAAAAAATGAAAAGTCATACAAAAATCTATAAAAAAGAGTTTTTTGGCATCGGGTTCTTAGGAAAAAATTTAGGTTAGCATTATAGAGCATTTAAACAAACTAAACCCTAGCTAAACAATGAAGAACAATGGAAAAAAATAGCATAAAAACAAAGAACAATCTCACCAAGTTCTCATGACCTCCATGAATCACCTTCATTGCACCTTCTCCATTTGCTGCAAAGTGGTGTTTTCCCTCATATTTTGATGAGTAACTATGACTTATGACAATTCCCTAAGAAAATATTGAAGGATTCTAATATTGTTGCAATATACTCAACAAATTCAAGTATGAAGCCTAAAGTTTGAAGCATAAACTAGTCAATCATGAAGTCATAAAGTCAAGAGATGTCCAAATGAGGCTAAAATTGCCTTTTTATATAAAAGTCAATTTTAGATGAATGGCCAAGATTGAAAATTGAGAAATGCCCTAAGATCAATGACTGAAATTAAATGTGACAACCCACAATTAGGGTTAGGGCAACATGAGGGTGAAATTTGAAATGAAGGGCTGAGATTTGATTTTAGAAAAAAATCAAATCAACGGATAAAAATGTACATGCGACAAGAGGAAATATTGGGCATGGAAAAAGAAAAAGCTGGAGAATCAAAAAATAATTTGAAATTATTTGGTTTAAAGATTGACTTGACCTTTTGAATTAAAAATTAATTTAATTCAAAAGTGGTGGGGTCATGTGATAATAAATAATAATTTTAAATTATTTACTTGGGGAGAGAAAATAGAAAGTGGGACAATTTTAAATAAATGATTTTATTTAAAATTAGAAAAAGTCAAGGTGGATAATAATTAAATAAATTATAGAAATTTATTTAATTATAAAAAGACATTAGGAATTAATGATTTATTTAAGTAAATAAATAAAGTTTATTTATTTAAATAATCAGGAAGACATAGTGGACAAATAATAATGAAATAAATTTAGGAATTTATTTAATTATAGAGGGACATAAGAAATTAGCGACGTACTTAAATTAAATAAATATAATTTATTTATTTAAATAGTCAAGAGGAATAAAAGACATGAATTAATTAAATAATTGAGAATTATTTAATTAATAGTTGAAATTGGATTATAGGACATAATTAAATCTTTTAATTTTATGTTAAGAAGAAATAAGGAGAAAATAAAGTTCGGCAGGCCTAGGTCAATTTTATATGTCTATAGATGGTATTGATATGTATGTGTTACTAGTTATATAATGATATTTAATGAGTATATAATATAATTTGCATATAATTTCTTGTCTTATTTATAGAATTTATTTCTATTTGATTATGTAACAAATAAAATAGAAAAAAGTAGCTTTTTGGAATCAATTTTTAAAAAATGGAATTGACTATAGATTATTGTCACTAAATTGATAAGGAAAGATATACTAATTTATTGATAACTAAATTAAGTGTGAAGAAAATATTTTTTTAATAAATTTTGAATTTCATGACAATAGATTCTTATAGTGACATCATGAACCCCATGAGGATCTATTTACCTAAGTAATTTTGAATTTTAATTTTACTTTTCATTTTTAAGAAGATTCCAACACTTATTAATATCAAATACCTACAAAACTTAAATATAAGTATTTAGTAAAATAATTCTAATTCGACTTTCTAATATTAACAAATCTAAATTAAATCATTTTCATTTTTCATGAATAATCTAACATTGTTGAAATGAAATTATTTAATATTTTATGACCCATAAATTGAATATATATATATATATATATATATATGAACATATGCATACATTTAGAAGTCACCTTGTCTAAATTTAGCACCAATAAGCTACATACATGACTCATTCCGCTTACAATATCAACCTTGGATTCAATCAATATGTTGTATTGAAACTCCTCTAATCATTAGATTATAATGGAAACAATTGAAGGTAACCAATAATGTATATAATTGAACCAAAAAAAATTCACCTCATAGATAATTAATTGAAATTGTCTATTATGCATGAAGACTAATATAGATTCATTGTATATTTCATGAAACACTTTAAATATAAATGTATATAAATACATGTATACACTTACAAAGTTATTTTCTCGGGATTAGAGACCAATAAAATATAGATTATCTTATTTCACATATTTAAAAAAATCATCTTAGATTCAATCTCATCAATAAGTGGTGCAGGAACACCTTGACACAATTTTATTTTCTAGTGGAAAGTTTGACAAATTAGTTAAATTTGATGTTTCACCTTGTAATAAGGGTCATTAAAGTAATTTATAATTTATTAAAGTCCTGTCAATGTGAAAAATGCAAAATTGTCAACAAATAATGTCAAAATTGCACAACAATGTAAGAGTTGCATAAAGCAACAATTAGGGAGTTAAAAAGGTCATTAAGGAGACTAAACATTTGTGGGTAGTTGGAAATCAGTTGGAAACTGATTATTCATGTTGTAATGTCTTTAAAACGGCTCTTTGTGCATTCATAAGCTTGTGGGTGATTGAAAATTTGAAATGGAATAATGGAAAGCACAGTTTCTGTAATTTTCTTCAGAAAATTCACAGTTTCCAGACTTTGTACGGATTTGTACGGCCTCAAATGATGGAATAAATGTTTTTAAGTGTTAGAGGGAACAATCAACTTCCATTTCCAATTTGTTTCATGTAGATTGGCTCATTTTTAAAGAACTTATGCTAATTTTTTGTAAATACAGTCTAAATTATGATCTAGGGTAATAGTTTTCAATAAAATTCGTGTTTCTCACAATTCAACAGTTGGATTTTGCTAAAAATTGGATAAAATATATGTAATGATATCCTCTAAAGTCTCACTGGAGCGATTGAATTAATGTGTTGATTTGTGAAAGTTATAAGTGACTGTTTGCATGCATATCTAGTTATTTCGACCTAATTTGTAACAAAGAAGTTCAGACAGAAAGCCTGTGTTCCAAAACAAGTATACCTAAAAATGAGATATGTTTTTAATGGAAAAAATGGGTACTCAAAAATGTATTTAGGTTTTGGAGATTCAACTTGGTTTGAAAGTTACACCCGATTTAGCCATGGTGCTAGGGTTTGAATCTTGGATGCAAGAATTGATAAATCTGATAAAAGATAGTTGTGAGGCAACATATTTGGCTTGAATTTGTCAAATTAAAGATGGTAAAATAATTTTGAAGGTTCTATAGATATTTGGGAAAAGTAAACATTTGAGTCATGTGATCTTGTGATGAGAAAACAAACAAAGCATGTTTGAGTTTTGTTAATTGGAATTAATTTATTTTCTTCCTCTTTGCTCTGCATCAGTAAGCCACCTTCTACCTCCTTTCATAACTAGACTAACATTGTAATTAACATTATATAGGATATATTAATGATGCTTATGCATTTTAATATTGTTATAATAAATGTATTTTTTTTTAATGGTTTGATTGACCTTTTTGTAATATATGTTTGCATTATACACGATATTGTAATTGTACATGATTATAACAAAAAAATACTGTATTCATTATTTTGAAATAACTATACCATGCTACTATGAAGATACATTGGTAAATAGAAAATAAAAAATTTAAAACTTTTGAGGTTGAAATTTAGTGTATCTATTATTTTTGTGTTTATTCAATTAAATATCAATATTAATAAATTCGTTTGGTTGAAACTTATTGTACCTATTTTGTGTGTATTCAATTAATTATTAATATGAATAAATTATAATATATTGGAAGTTATTTTTTTTAATCTATAAAAAGGGCACAAAAAATCTAAAAATAAACATAAATATATAGTAATTTGTTCATGTATAATTTACAATGTTGTGGGACCTTGCACTCACAAAAACTCGATTTAAAGTCATTCAACTTCATCACAGACTAATAACTCATTGCCATTTAATTTTATGGCAACTAAAAGGTAACTGATAAAGAAGGATAACTACAAGAGACATGCTGGGCCGATACAACTAGAATATGCAAGCTGGATTGAAAACAAACGCTTAGCGATTCAGAAATACGCTATTGAGTAAAAATTTGATGGAGTGAAAGACTTTAAAATAAAGACTAGAATGAGTACATCATCAAGATGAAGCTAAAGTAGAAAAAAAAAAAAAGAAAAAAAAACTTGAAAACTACTTGGAGTTGGAATGGCAACCACTTTAGTGTGGTGGTGATGACAGAGAACAAAATAGCTCACCCATATTCCATGATTACTCAAAAAATTGAACAAACCCTATTCTACTTTCGTCTGCACCTTTGAAACTCTGATAATCAAATATATGTCTTATCTCTCAGCCTTTTCCACGTCGTCTTTATAATAGATCGAAGGAGTCAGAGCGTATTGGACGGCTTCCATTACTTCTAACGGTACACATTCCTGTCTAGCTGTCCTCAGTGACGAAAATGGAAGAAAAATGGTATCAATAATTTATGTAAAAATAGAAACTAAAAAGTCATGAAAATATACAAACCAAATAGGTAATTAATAATGTATGTACCGTTTCCAGGCCATTCGAAAATATATGAAATTGGCTAGCTGACAAATGTCATAAGCAGTAGCCGTTTATGGAAAGAAAACCTACTAAGGGCTTCGGGTGCCACGTAAGCATTGAATGGGCGTAGAATGCACATCGAATAGAAGGAAATAGAGCCAAAAAAATAGGGTAGTAACGTTTTGCAAAAGACGATCATGGCCGATACAGAAGACATCAGAGCTCTCTTGTCGTGCGACGTCCAAATGGGAACCTTTTTTTTCCTTTCTCACACACCAGCAAGCTATCATGGTGAAATGAGAGAACTTGCTGGTGTGAAAAAGGAAAGTGAGGCCCACTTGGGTATCCCACAACATGGAGAGATCCTAAGCTTTTCTCGCCTTTTGCAAAATGTCACGCCCTTTTCTTTTTCCGTCTGCAAGTTTGTTTCACTGGAATCCTTTCTGCCCTGATCCGCTATTTTGGCAATGCAAAGCTTTGTGAAAAAACTAAGAAGCTCACCGGCACGACCACCAAAACATTGTAGTTGGCGTTTTAAGGAGTATTGCAAAGGATAAGTGCGCTTTAACAACGGAATTCATTCCGCTTAGTTTCCTCATTGCCGAGAATTAGTGAGAAGCTATAGTACAAAAGTGAGTGATGAATCAAAACTTGAGAAACCAAGAAAGAGGTCAAAGATATTTAGAGTGGCTAATCAAAACATGAGAAAGCGAGAAATAGGTTAGAGATATTTAGAGTGGTCAATCAAAACATGAGAAACTAAGAAAGAGATCAGAGATATTAAGAAATGGCTCTAATAAATCATGGAGATGGTCCCCGTACACACATTTTCTTGAGCGCATGACAGAGCCATCAACAAGTTTTGTACGAGCAACTTCTTCCATTCTCCACTAAAAGAACATGTTAAAGAAACAGCCCAATGACCACAATAAGGAAGCAGCCCAAAGTATAGTGGCTCAAACCACATGCACACCAAGATCTGAGAAATGAATATTCATCTTATAGTGTTTGGTAAGCCTTTTTTTTTTCAAATCACCATTTGTTTCTTTTGAGGCTCATTGGCTTATTCAGTATACCTTTGAGTGTATATATATACATTACAAATATATACTAATGAAAAGTTATTAATGTACATATGTATTTTTGTAGTCATTTTGTAAGGTATTGTATTTATGTAGTTATATTTTCAAGGTGTTCAAAATAAAAGATGACATAGGTGTAGATGACATAGTTGTAATAAAAGATCACTTGTAATATTCAAGTAATGGCAGAGAGGAGGAGGGATCAGGGTTATTGTAGGGCGGTTGAGGGCCAGGCAGAGATCCAAGCAGGTGGCCTTATAACCTGTTGAAGAGGGGGATTCACTACTCATGAGTTCTCTTCATTCAGAGAGCCTCTCGGTAGAACTACCTAAACTACTACATTGGCCCCAAAATTGATGAGATACTTACTTGATGCAACTTTATGGGAAACTGAGTTCAAGGGGACCCCTTTGCTTTAAACAAAAGTGACCTCCGATTTTAAAGAAGCCGGCTTCTTCTATATAATGGGTTTTGGAAAGGGAAAAGGAAGCAGATATAATGAAACAAATATTAATCTAAGGCGATGCGCCAAAGCTTACTAGTAGGCACGATAAATCAAAGACTTAAGGGCCTGAATGTTATAGTTATGTTCCAAAACATCTGAAACTTAAAGTTATAGCATAAACAATTCATTTAATTGACATAAAACAGTATCGCATACATTCTCACTGCTAAGAAGAGTCGTTAAGACATGATTTAGACCAGCAAGTTTGCATTCAATATATAGAAGTCTCCTCAAATGAAATGCTTAAGACAATAAAAAGCACAGTTCACAGTTTAATCAAGACATGAAAAACAGAAAGGCCGAACAATAGGCACAGTCTGAAAGTTTCTTGCGAATAAACATGCAAAAAGGCCTGGTGTCTCTTGCTAAAACCAGTATTCTTTCTAAAAATCTTGGACCATTTCCCCTCAACAGAGAGAGTATATATAGCCGGAGAGCAAAATCCCACCGCTTGAAGAGCTGTAACAGAAAGATTCCACAATCTCCCGTAATGATGCCCGAATAAGAATATTCCCAATGCCGTTATGAGAGCAGCTAGTCATAGCACAGCATCCAGTTGATCAATTACAGGCGTGCCCCTTGTGATGATGGTAGTGGTCCCAACAAGGCTTCGAAGCGACAAGTGCCGCCCACCGCTTTAGAGAACCATGACGAGCAGCACCCAATAACACTATCCCGCTCGGCCATCTCATAGCTTGCTTTGATAACCAATGTAAGGCACGTGGCAACAAATCGCAGCCCGAATGAAAACTCCTCCTCCATCAACCGAGAGCTTGCAGAGAAGTGACACACGTTCAAGGGACTGAGGCTACTTTGAAAATGGGGGAAGGCTGTATGAATCGGGTGGCGAAAGACGTGTGGCCGCGTTTCGCAACCCGTGGTGCTCTCATCCCTGCTGTTGTTTTAAAAGCTGCGAACCACTGACACGTGGGCGAAGGTAGGTCCCGCCAGGAAATAAAGAAGGCCAATAGAAATCTTTCGCAGCCCGCCACAACATACTCTATCCTTGCTAGGAAAGTTTGCGATACACCGCCACGTACAAAGATGTGGGCCCCTCGATGAACCTTAGGAGTATCGGACCTTTATGGAAGGCTTAGCAACCCGAAGAAAACACAAAGCAACAGAAAAATGAGAAACCCCGCAGGCGAGACACGTGGACGCCCAGCGCAGCATTTCAAGAGCCGAACGGGGAGCTGCTTGCCAAAGTTGCGAAGCGAGGAATGCACAAAGGGAAAGATCAAAACCTACCGGGAAGCCGAAGAAACGCGGAGACGCACAGGCCAGCGCACGAACATATGCAAAAAAAAGGGACCCGAAGGGAGCTGCTTGAAACATTATTTCAACAGCTTTTGGCGACTAACAGGGGCGTTTCGGATAAGGAACGGAGAACCCAAAAACTCTATGGTTCTACAGACCAGAGCCTTCATCTATAGGGCGAATGGAGTTAGAGCTTGGAAAGTGCAGCCTGCAAAGGCACCCATTCATTTTCGGACGGCTTTGCCATGCTGCGCAAATTCTCTTGTGCCCCGCAAAGATCAATAGCTTCCTTATGAGGCAGCACCTCTAGTAGGCCAGCGCCTGCTTGGATATGGAAAAGCAGCTGAGAGAGTGGATGAATGATTGCCTCGATATCTGCTGTTGTTGGGGGGCTGTCGAATTCCTTGAATGCCTCTGGATCATTCTCCTTCTGTTCAATAACCTCTGTAATCTGTGCAGCCGTGGCAATAGTGCCATCTTCAAGGAATGGAGAAGGCAATCCCAACCTGCCCAACTCAAAGAAACTCCCTCGAATGCCATCCAGCGCTTTGTTTAGAAAAGTCGCCGCTGCCTTAGTACGCTGGAAAGTGGAGTAGCAATGAATGAATGTATTTGCCATTTGAGCTGCGGTGTCCCGATCTTCAATACCCGCCCCGGCAAGGATCTCGTCTGAGACCGAGTATAGCTTATTTAGCAAGTCCTTTGCCTCGGGAACCTTTTCCAGGATGAAGCGCGGGAACTGTTCCATTGTATCATGGGCTTCCTGATTGAGTTTTAATGCCTTGTCGATGAACCAGATGGTAGGCTGCAGATTTAGGCAGAAGGCTTTGATTTTCTCCCAGTGAGAAACGTACAATTGCCTGACCAGTGGGATGATATCAGGTTGGGCAGGGGCTGGTAGCAAAGAGGCCTTAAGCGAAGAAATCTCCGCATCTCTTGAAATGAGGGCCTCGGCGAATTCTGCCTTCTTCTTTTTCTCGGATGCCAACTGCTCTGCATAGCTATGCATTTCTTTGTTCCAAGTTTGTTCAGCTCTAGAGTGGTTAGCCGATTGCTCTTCTAATGAAGCTTTTGTCTCTCGGAGCTCCTCTTCTAGCTTGGTCTTTGTCTCTCGGAACTCCTCTTCCAGTTTGGTCTTCAAACCTTTGAATTCGGCCTCTTTTTCTTGTACCTTTTGCTGATACTGCTCTTGTAGGCATTCCATCTCCTCACCTTTCTCTGCCAGCTTCTGACTGTACTCAAGGCAGAAACGTTCAAGCTCCCCTTCTATCGATTGTAGGCTCTGTCGCGCTGCTTGGTTTTGATTCTATAATTCTTTTAATACGGCTGGGTCGGCTACTTGAGTCTTTGCAATTTCGCCCTGAAGCCTGTTTCTCTTATTTTCTGCTGTTAGCGCCCTTTCTGTCATTTGGGCGATATCTGCCTCTAAGGATTTTTTCTTTGCCTCTAAAAAGCTCACCCTGTCCTTGGCTGCCTTGAGCTGTTCATCCTTCTTTTTTAACTGGCGACCAGTCTTTAGGAAGTCGGAAGTGACCACCCGTTGTGTCTCCTCCATGATTTTGACTTTAT
>VDFB02035217.1:0-169372 GCA_007258455.2 Sequoia sempervirens
ACTATATAGTTAAGCTGGAAGCTACCATGAGTTAGCAGGGTACAATCTAACCTAAATGGACAATGTGCAAGCATGCACGTCCTTATTTAAAGCAAAGTTAACTGGACACTACCCTCAGTTAACTGGAAACCCTAACCCTAACTCCTGTGAAGATAATCCCAAGGAAGAGATAAGCATGTGTGAAGTCAACAAATGAACTCAAGACTGAAAGTCGAGTTAACTGCTGCTCTTGATTCTATCCTCGAAACTAATTGCAGGTTCCAACTGGCAAATCACTCCATGTCATCTCGGTCTAACACTTCGACCAAGAACTCATCAATCTCTCTGTCGTCTGGCACTTTGATGCTATCCAAAACAATAATCTGTTTCTTCAGTTCTCTGTCACTCTCCTGCATGCATTCTTTGATATCTTCAACCGCTTTCTTGAAATTAGCTGAAATTATTGAAATGTGATATAGAATCTCCATCAAGATATCACGAGCATGCTTCTGGAACTTAGTTTGCACAGCCTTGAGATCAGCGTAGGTACCATCTTCACGAAGATAATGGTACGGGATTTGAGTGACTTTGGTGGCTCCGTAAATGGAGTGATCTTTGTTCCTTCTGCAGCTTAATGCTTCTGATGCTTTTCTTGATTCTTCTCAACGAAAAAGTGTTGCATGATGAAACCATGAAGCTTGACCACGAACACTCTGGTTGCGAGAAATACACAAGAACGCAAAATTCCAACGGTGTCCAACCTGCGTCTATGCTTGTCAAATTGTTTGAATCAACCCTCGGATGCACTTGATTTTCATTGTCAGTTGCTCTGATGAAAACATAAATTAAGATCGATTTGGTCTTGAATTCAGTCTAGTTGAACCGCCTTCTGAAAAGCTTGCCCGTTGACTGTGAACACGGCTATCTTCTGACAACTTTTTCCAGAAAGCAAAAATGGCTCCTAGTGAGGCTAAAAATAGCTTGTCGGAGGATAATTTTCACAAAAAATTCTGAGACGTGGGTTTTGTCCGAAAAATTATTCTAAGACAACCCACAACGTCAAAATTGTGAAAAAACGCCATTTAGCTTGACATGCAAAGATGCTTCAGTCGAGAATTGCAGGGGTTTTTAGAGCTTCCCGAGGCAATTTTTCTTTCTAAACAAACCCAAATGATGCGATTTTCAAAAAGATGTGATTTTAGCCCATGTGCAAAGAAATCTTCGGAAAAAAGCATAGAGCTTCAGAATGAAGGCTGCGGGGCAATTTTCTCGAAAAAATCTAAGACATGGGTTTTGCTGCTGATGCTGAAAAATGCGAACCCAGATGATCAAATTCTGAATATTTTGTCTTTTTTTTGACATGCGAAGAAATCTAAGACGAGAAATAGAAGAAATAAGATAGAAGATAGAAGGTTTTATTTGTTCTTCCTTTGTAGAATTCACTTTCCTCAATCTTGGATTTTGATGTAACCTGCATGGAAACTGAAAATAAAATCTGGAATCGCCTTCTCCTTAGCAATCTGAATCCAATGCTACAAAAAATACTGAAATCTGACACCTGTAGCACCTTGAATCCTCTAATGCATGAAGAAATCGCCATTAATGAAGCTCTTTGAGAAAGCACGACTTGCTTAAGAATGAAGAAATAACGACGACTTTTGTCTTTAAATAAATAAAATTCATTTAAAATTAGTCCACCTCTTCAAACTCAAAGCGCACCTCTTTATTTGGCAATTAACTGAGCCTCAAATTAGGGCGCATGCTTTAACTAAGCCTTCAAAATGAATGCCTAGAATGTGATTGGCTGTGAACTGAAGCTTAAAATGCAAGAAAATGATGCTTTAATAGAGCGCCACTTTTAACTTGTTGAACTGCCCATGCAAATCAGTTAAACTTGTGCATGCAAGTCAGTTAAGTGCACATGCAAAACAGTTAACTTCACATGCAAATTAGAACTCAACATCCTCTTCAGTTAACTGAACATGCAAATGCATGTGCACTGCAAATGAACTGAACTTCTAAAAATAGCAACTCAAAATGAACTTCAGTATCTTCTGCATGCAACCTAGAAATTGTTCAGTTGAACTGAAGTCAGAAACCCTAATTAAGGCGCACCAGTCAACTTGTTTTGAAAAGTCAACTTTGACCCTTAAGGCGTTTTCCAGACTTAGCCAATTTTGATGAAAATTTGGATTTTGATCCTCGTTGGAGCCTCTGTTCGCACACTGATTCTGGATGACTGACAAGCCTAATTGGCTGGCCGACGATTGGTTGCATAGCAGAGTTGAAATTGACGAGATCATCCCTTGGGTCTGAAACCACAAAATTGAGATCTGAAGGCTCAAAAATCCAAGCGCCTTTTTCAAAAGCTGCTCTTTTTTCCAGACTTGGTCAAATTTTCTCATCTCCATCTTGTACGAAGGGAAAAAACAAATCCTTCATAACTTTTGATTGACCAAATTTCAGGATTGGATCACAGGTTCACTGCGGAGCTGACCTCATTTTACATGACAGCTGCAAAGGCACATTTCTCCAGAAAACATCATTTGAGGGGTGAAAATCAAGGGCGCCTTTTTGAAAAGTTGCTCTTTTTCCTCCAGACTTGTCCATTTTTGGAACTGACCAAAATAATACTAAAACTTTGACTGCAAGCTGGTGAATCATCTTCTGATCTGACGGAGACAGGCAACGAAAAGCTGAACGTAACATGGACAAATTGAATATCTGAGATCATCAAAAAGAAGGCATTAAAGGCTTGAAAAACTCAAGCGCCTTTCTGAAAAAGTGCTCTTTTGCTCATTCCTTGATATTTTGACTAAGATTTGACCCCATGTTTGACCTTTGGTTCAGGCACTTCTACAACTCAGATTCACCCACTGACGGATGTGTCGTGAAGCTTGAACAAATGTGAGATAAACATCTTGAGTGGCATTTAGTCAAAAACCTTCATTTGACACCTCAAAAAAGATGGGCGCCTTTCTCAAAAGCTGCTCTTTTTTCCAGTGTTAGCCAATTCTGGATCTCCTCTCGTTTTGCGCTATATCTTCCGTAACTTGCAGACAAGCTTGATAGCCCGTTGTGAAGCTGACATGATGTTGGACAAATGTCTACTGGAGGCGACAAACCCTAAAAACAAGATCTGAGCTCCTAAAAGATAGGGCGCCCTTTTGAAAATGTGCTCCCCTCTCCAGAGAGAAAATTTTGATGATTTTCCTTGATTTTCACTTTTCTTAAATTTCTTGATAACGGTGACATGACACTAACACCAACTCCATATTTAAAAACCCCAAAAACGTCCTTCGACATCACTTTAACAAGATTAAGACTCAATTAAGCAAAATGCCTTAGTGAAGCAAAATTTTGGTTTTGGGTACAACAAAATAGTTTTCAAGTACTATAAGTATATGTATAACTATATCAGCACCACCACCCTGCCACCCCCTTGCCGCCATCCCCCCGCCGTCCCCAAACTTAGGCCCTTTGTCCCCCCGTCTCCGAAACGCGTCTCGGACGTCCCCCCATTTCCCCATCCCCCAGGCCCGTGGAACATTGTATAATTTTGACATGAACCAACCAGTTGAATTTCAAGAAAATGACTAGGTTCAGGAGTTTAAGATGAAAAAGAATATAAAAGTCTCATCTCTGATAATTAGAAATCAGATTGAAGAGAGAAGAGTTTCGATTCAGGCATGGAGTAACTGAACATAGAGTAATTTAGACGACAACTTGCCAAGCATTCGATTTACTTTTAAAGAAGAAAAGACAAAGAGTTTTGAAGCAAGTTGTTTATTGAACTTTTCATTATTGAAGGATCCTTATAAGAAATACAAATTCTTTTAAAACCTTCGACTGGTCTAAAACTCTTTGATATATCAATAATTCATGAAAAATAAGCCTGAAAAAAACATTTCAATCGAAGCTAGGCTAACAAATTTGCAAGACATTTACGTGCCTAATTGAGAAATGCAAAAACTTGATGAGAGCCCGCACTGGATTCTCCAAACGATTGGTGCAGGAGACTCGGACTCAAGCCACGATTTTCACTATGCCCAACTATGAAGACCAAGATAGCCACCACTAGAATTGGTCTTAAAAAGAAGCACTCAGAGAAAACAATGGAAGAGCCGACAAGATAAGCGTGGAACAAGAGTGATGCTAAAATCGGATAAAATGAGACTTAGAAATGAGTGAGGAAGATTCATAGTGAAGCTATAGACGAATGCAAAGAAATCCAGCCAGAGTTGAAGGAGTGAGAAGAAATGAATGAAAAAGAGAGCTCCAAAATAATGCGAATGCTCTAAGAAACCTCCGACCAAGACTACAAGAGCCCCGCGACTGCATGGCTTCCATCTTGGCCGTTTCTTCTAGAGGCACGGAAGAAGATGGCGGGGAAAACTACTGCCAGCCAACACTGACGACTCCACACTTCAATTAAATTAATTTTTAACTTAAAGCCTTACAAATGTTTTATATTTAATTCGATGGCATAAGAATTATAGTTATTATTGTTGATTTAATATTTTATAACCATTGCAATTTTCCCAATATATATTTGGAGAATTGGTTTGCTCAACTCCAAGAGGAGATTATTAATAAATAATTAAATTGACTTGTTTAATAATCATTATATTAAATTACTTATGGCCAAGTTATGACTTCGATGCACTGTCTCACACTGACTCAAGGTTTGATGATAAAATTGATCCTTTGTTAACCATGTCCTCTCCTTGATGATGTTTCCCTTTCCCCTCGAGCGTTGACGATCCTGCAACCACTTGACCAAAAGACTAGGGTTAGACCATTCACAACGTATATATACATGTTTAAATATAATCTCATCATCATCATATACATTTTCGCATATAAAAGAAAGTCTCTCACATTTTCATTTACGACATATAAAACAATTATTTTATTCTCAATTCCACATTCACATGAAAGGTAGTTTCTTGCAAAATAACATAACGACCATAATTCCATTGTCATAAACATGTTTAAGTTAGAGGGGATGTAAGACCAAGACTCTTGGAGGGAGTGTCTATTTTTAGTAAGTCACCCAGTCAAGTCTGTTTATCATCTTTCATCATCGGGATCACTCCTTTATAGTCTATTTTCGGTTTTGATGCATTTCGGCCATTTCCGCTAATTGGGTGTAATATTGTGCTATATTTAATTAATTTTACTAAGGTTACCATTTTACTTAAAATAATTATTCGGGTGCCTCAGTATTATAGCTCATTGGAAAGAAAACAAAAAGATTTAAATGATGAGATGCTTAAAAATGACTTTCAGTGCCAAAAATGTTTTAAAATAAATCACTTTTTAGAGTTAAAAGGTATAATAAATTAATAAAGTGATTTTAAAAAAGGAGTTTATGGAAAGTTCCCTAAAAAGCTTATAAAAGGGGAATTGTGAGCTCATTTGGTATGTTGAAGTTTATTATCTCTTTGTCTGAAAACCCTTATGGTTCTGGAGATTGGACTTGGTTTATCTCAACCTTCCTGAGGATGAAAACCCTCTTGGAGAAGATTGGCTTCGGTGGTGAAAGATCTACCCCGGCTAATGTTTGTTGGAGATATCGATAAGGTATTTCATAGTGCATTCAAAGATTTGGTTTTCTAATTTGTGAGTCTCTTTCAAAGACAAATTTGCAAGTGATTGGAAATATTATAAAATATCTTGTTTGGAAACCTTGCCTGGAAGAGTTTGATGGTTTTGGGGGTTTCATCATATTCTTATTTTGGAGCTTACACAATAGAAAGGAATGTCTTGAAATGGGATGCCATTTGTGATTGGGACAATCCTCTTGTGATAGGAATGGGGGTTATGTATTGTTGGGCGAGGAGTTTAGAAACTGGCGTGTTCGTTTATTGCTGTGCATAGGGGTTTATTTATGCCAAACAGAGAGATAAGAGTTAACACATGGGTGATTGGAAGGTTTCTTGCTGGTCGCTCGTCGTGTACAAGGATGTGAGGAATAATGGAAGGTTGTGAGGTTTATATGTTTTAGAAGGTGGTCTTGTAGTTGTTTTGTGGGTTGTTGGAGATTGAAAGTAGAAGAATATAAATTCTAGAATTGCCAGGCGCTAGAACAAGACTTGTTGGGTGTGATTGTTTGTTATTGGTTTGAGGCGTTGGGTTCTTCATGTTGGTTGATCTTCCTTTTCTATTTTTGGAGCAAAGTTTGTGGAATGTTCAAGCTGAAAAAAGGCTGTCATACTTTTGAGTTGTTTATGATCTAAACTGCCATTTATTGAGGTCAGATTTGTATTCCTCTATATCTGTATTCTGCCTTGTAAATTACACCAATCCTCATATTATATTTAAATATCTTCATTTGTGAAAGGGTATATAATGTTTGATGTATGCTAATGAGATAATGTACGAGTTCAAATTAAATTTCATATGACATTTTGATCTCAAATCCATCGACAAATTTACACAAATATCTTTCACGGAAACTCTACAAAAAAAACAAAAAACAAAAACAAAACAACAGATTGGAGTGGGACACTATAGTGGTATCAGAGCTTAAGTTCTTGTCAGCCTGTGGGGAAACTCAGTTTCAGATTTAAATCATGGATTCAGTGAGTGACAAAGAGTTGGGACAAAGACTTTATTGCAGGAGATAAACTTGGTCACTTGTCTTTGGCAAAAGATGTTCTTCTCAGCTTGTTGGAGGAAGTAGTGAATTGTTTGCATATGGTGGATCAATAACCTTCCCAGTTAATTCAAATAGGTATGATTTCGGCAATGAATTCTTTGGGTGAGCATGAGTTGAGATACAAAAATAAGGAGGTAAGACTCACTGTTACTCATTGCCTTAGTGAAATTTTAATGATTACAGCTCCTAAAGTTCCGTATAATATTGACAAAATTAGGGAGATATTGCAATTGATCATTGAAAGCTTTGATGGGTTAGGTGATATCAGAAGTCCTCCTTTCAGTAAGAGGGTTAAGGTTCTAGAATTGATGGCTAAGGTGAGATCACATGTTATTATGATTGATTATGATTGTAATGATCTTATTCTACAAATGTTTCATCATTTCTTGGTTGCTATCAGCGAGGATCATGACAAATCTATTCAGGATTACATGAGAATCATTATGACTTCAGTTATTGATGAAAGTGATGTTATTTTCCAGCCTATTATATCTTTGCTATTGGCTATTCTGAAGCAAGAACAGGTTATTTCCACAACAGCTTATAATTTGGTACAAAGTGTTTTCAATTAATGTGAGGGTAAGCTAAAACCCTACTTGTTTGATGAAGAGTAGGTGAAAGAAGATGGGTTCAAATCTGAAGCATTTGATGACGGGAAATGTTTGACAGAACCCCAAGATGACTCCTTGGAAGCGCATGCATCTATTTATGATGGGGATGTGTGCAATGGGATGGACAAAACAACAACCCTTAATACTGAATTAGAGTTATCCTATGAGGCTGATCACACTAGTGCATATGATGGGCATGCTGATAGCATATATGGTGATGTTTTCCAATCAGCTAATGATGATGATTCAATATCTTATCTTAGTGATGATGCTTATGATGATCCGAGTGTGTTAGAACCTAATCAAGATAGAGATTTGGTGTCAAAAGTTAGTTTTAGGTCAAATGAAGCATGGGTTTTTTGTGGGTTTACTGTCCAGAAGATACCTGCAAATTTTGAAAATTTTGAAAATTAGGGTTTTCGGGCCCTTGTTTTTAGGGAAAACCCTAAAAATAGGATCTTTCTAGAATTGACTGATTTTTTTTTTGATTGGCTTATTTCACTTCATGATCACATTGGTCAAGTCAGAATCAAGAAAAAATCAGTTTTGCTCTGGTGGTCTACTTCACTTTTTCAGGAACCTCCGAGGTCAACAATGGCAGATGGCTAGATACTAGGTGTTGAAATCTAAGCCTCAAACGCATCATAGAAGACTCTATGGTTGAGGATGCTTGAAACAATGCTTCGTGACGGAGGGGATTTTCAAAGAGGTGAAAATCATTAGAAATTTTCTAACTCTGGAGCATAAAAGCGCCCCTGCTAGCTAGGGGCGCCTAAGGTTTCAAAGGCTCAGATTAAATTTTCAGGATTTGTCACTTCCAAGAAGCCTTCTCCGGAATTCTTCCAGCTTCGCGATGAACTTGCCAGCCAGTCTAGGAGATCTAATGCCCGAATTTGTCGATCAAATGAAGAATGGAGGAAGACAAAGGGAAATGAAGTTAGTCAAAATTTGACTAACACTGATAGGGAAAAGCGCCCTTGCTAGCCAGGGGCGCCCAAAGTTTTGGGGCACCAGATGCAACTTTTTTAGCAAATGACATCTAAGATGTTTGTCTCAGACTTGATCAGGCTTCGCAACTAATGGATTAATCGGAGTTGCCAAACTGTTGGAATGAGGAGTCAAACAAAAGGATTTAGTCATAGTCAAATTGTGAGTTCAGAGCACAAAAGCGCCCTTCTGGCCAGGGGTGCCTAGGGTTTTGAGCCCTCAAATGCAGTTGCTAGGGTTTGCTAAAATATTCATCTTGTTCAGAATTCTTCAAGTTTTCCATTGCATATCTTAGAGGAATTGTTAGTAGCCGACAACCACAGATTGAACGAAGAACGGAGCACGAAGGACAAATTAGAAGGTTGTAAAAATGGTCAAGTTTGGCAATAAAAGTGCCCCTGTTGGCCAAGGGCACCCAAGATTTTAACATGCCAGATGTAGTTTTTAGGGTTTATGCCCTCTAGAAGAACATGCTCAGTTTTGATCCAGCTCCGCAGTGAACCTATCAGCCAGCTCAAGAGATTTGTCAAGCGTCGGGAAATTGTCATGTCCCCTTCTAGTTGACATCTCTTAGAGCACATGATTAGCCTATTATGCGACCCTTGTAGGCTGATAGGATGGATAGAGGGTCTTGATGGAGCTTGGCTTGGCTTCATTTGTCAGTATTTTTACCAGTTGGCTTTCGTTCGGGCTCATTCAGACACTTTTTGCCTGAGTTGCTATTTTTAGTAGTATTCGGCACTTAGCGAGGCACCCCTGCTATTTTTAGCAGTATGGATTGATCACGTGCAAAATCACTTCCTTATTCGTCAGCATCAGACGGTTCGTGCATCGGGTGAATATTGAGAGAGATATTAATATTTAATTGATTTAATTAAATATTAATTATTGGAGCTTATATTATAAAGTTATAATATTTTTAAATATTATAACTTAAGTGATTTTGGCTGAAGGGGTCGCTCATCATGGAAGGGGCCATTTTAATTATATTTTATAATTAAAATTTGATCAGAGACTATTGAAATAATTAAAAAGAAAAGTCGAATTTATTTTAATGATGCCTCTTGAAGGAATTCGCACTTTTCAAAGGGATATAAGGCTTTGCTTGGAAAATCGAGCTATTATGTCATTGAATATTGGAAATTGATCAAGTCTTCAACCAGAGCACGGAAGCCAAGGGTTTCAGTCTCAGAGCATTGGGGAACGAGCCATCTCCAGTGAAAGCAATTCAGAGGTTGTGAAATATCATCCAATTTATTGCCAGGCAAAGAGATTTCTTCATTCAGAAGAGATTACAGAGCATTCACTGATCATTTACCTTCAGAGTTTTGTTTGGGTTTCATCCAGAAGGCATTCTTCAGACTAAGGCGCACCATATTTTTAAGTCTGGACATTGATTTCAAAAGGCCGTACCATTGTACTTGCTGCTGTGACAGGGCCGTACCACTGCTGCAGGCCGTACTACTTCAGCTTCAAGCCGTACTTATATCTTGTGCAAATCGCCTTCATTCTTGGCAGTCAGACTTCATGATTAGGGGCGCATAAATCACTGGCAATTGATTCTTCCTTCTGGCGCTAGGGAAAGTGCTCATTCATCTCAGCCGTACATTTCCTTGAAGATCATTAATTGCTGCAAATACCAGGTTTTCTTCATAAAAATATCATTGCCTTTTTGATTGCATGTTATTGGATCTTAATTGTAATCATTCCAGAAGATTAATAAATAGTCTGGCATCCGTATTTCCAATAGATCCTATCGTTTCCAGAATTGTATGATTTTATTTGCATTTATATTGAATTCTTGCAAAAATCACATTATTTCATTTATGCTCAAAAATCACAAAAAAACCAAAAATACACAAAAGCTCTCAAAAAACAGTCAGAATCCGAAACAGGGGAAACAAGGGTTTCTACAGAAATGCAGACTGAAGGGGGGTGAAAATCAAGTTTAAGATGGTGAAAATCCTCGAAATTTTTTCGAGTCTAATGGGGGAAAGCGCCCTTGCTGGCCAGGGCGCCTAGAGTTTGATGACCCAAAAGTCAAAATTAGGGTTTGTAACCTCAAGAAGTTCCTTTTCAGTTTTGTTCCTGTTCTTCAACGAGATGGTCAGTTAGTCTACTGGATTTGTCAGTCATTTAGAAACAGTGATCAAATAGAGACTTCAATGATGTTTGCAAAAGATAAAAAATGGAAAATTTCAAAAAAAGTTTCGAGTCTAGGAAAGTTAGCGCCCAAAGTCAACTTTGACTTGAAGATTGTAAGAGACCTGCTTGTCTCTACTTCTATTTTTATGTTGAATGATAAGGGTTTGTAATTTTTTCATATTTTCTCATAGATTGCCAGTCAAGAAATCAAATACAAGAAATGTAAACATAAACCCTATTGCAGCAATGCAATTAATTTATTGATTTTCTTTCAAAACTTTTACAAATATGTGCATACCCGGAAATTCAATCTCTTGTAGATTTGAAGTAATAAATCTGATGAAGCATAGACTTGACTTTTGGATGAAGCCAACAGTGAACACCTTCAGCTGATATTCCACAACCTCAAAATGCTGATACAATGGAGAGTTTTTCGTTCTCCAAAGCCGATATGCTGGCAGAAACCCTTGGGCTCCCTTCCCCAAACGCCAATGAGAAATTATCAAACATATCCAATAATCAATTCTGAAATGTCCCCCAAATGAGCCCCTTAATATTCTTTTATACTTTTCCTGGAGAAACTCATACACTTTTCTCACCAATGTGGGATTAAAAGATAATAGGCCAATCCCCTCCAATTTTCCTTTTAAATCATTTTAAAATAATATGATATTTGCACTTTGGAATATTAAAATATGTCCTTGAAATTGGCACCCAAGTAATTAATTAAAAAGGCCCCCTTTTTAATGATGAATGGACCCTCAAGTCATAAAGTGCAAATATAATATTATAATATAATATTAAAATATTAATTATTATTAAAGTCACCTTTAATAATAATTAAACGTTATAACTTAGGCAAAACTCCTTATTTCACCAACTCAATTGAATTTGGGAATCAACACTGCCAACATGTGAACTTTAGGTGCCCTGCTATAAATAGAATTGCTTGTCGGCTGACTTACTATAAATAGTAAGTATATGAAACCGAATCAACTAAAGGCTACATGAACCCACACGAGATGCTGAAGGAGAGATTCCTCTAATCACCGCTAAAAGAGACCCTCTAACTAGACATATTAGCCTACGAGGGCTGGAGTAGGCTAAATCCATTGAACTCTGATGCTCGCAAAATTGGGGACATTACAGTCTGCCCTCCCTGAAATTGCTTGTCCTGAAGCAATCTCTACTGCAAAGAAACCCAACTCCTTGGAAGGCCCAAAAGAAGAACTGTGAAGTGTCCCACACATCTCTAACTGTCTCCTGTAGCATCAACAAAAACACAACTGCGCAAGCTATCCCTGGATCCCAAACCCAGAGTGAAAGTTTTTCATGTCTGACATCCTCAGACTTCCGATGCGCTCTATTGTCTCCAACTTCACCATGCTGGGAATGGTGAAGTAACCCAATGGGACCCATCCAATACTCGGTGCCAAAATTGTCACCACCTGGATCCCAATACAATCTGAATTCACATCCATCTGTTATGCGGAGATAAGAACTTCTAGAAACATCTGCTACACCGAATCTCTCCCTGTCCTCTGCTAAACCGTCATGGATGTGATAACTGACCAAGCCATCATGCCAATTGACACCATAGTCATCCTGTAACCATGTACCCATAAGAAAACTTTGTGACAAAGAAGTAGCAACCCCTGTTGGATACATATCAGCATGATGTAAAACTGACGGCTGCCCCTGCAAGTAATCCCCCACAAATAGCTGAGTCTGGCGCTTGTAGCCGCTAATCCCATCTTTTGAAGATGGTGAATACCCATCCCACAATGGATGGTATAACTCCGGAGCCAATCCACACCGATGCATCATCAAATCCTCCATGTGTGGACTAAAGGAGAAGTGATGAACACTCCTCACTATGCAATCAAGATAAAGTGCTCCCACCTCTGTCAATGGCTGACCATCATAGTCTTGGGGAAACAAATCAGCTGCATGGGATGAAGTGACTGAGTTGCTTCCAGGTGAGGGAAACAAATCAACATAAGTACAAATCTCCATACTGGACGATGCCCCACATATCTCCTGTGATGACAATGGAGTAGTGACGTGATCTGTTACACAACTCTCAAAAAAATCAACTATCTCATCACAAGAGATCTCAACCAAAACACTCATCCCATCTGAATTAACTGCACCAATATCTGTGATGGATGTAACCACATTCTCAACCTGCTCACAGCTATGAACCATGGGTGTATGCTCCTCACCAACTGCTGCCATGGAAATCTGAACTATATCAAAAGATGGTGAAGACTGTGCTAAACTCAACGCTACGGTAAGCTTCTCAATCTGTAACTGTGACTCTTGAAGGGCCAACTGGGTACTTTGCAATGAGTCCATAGTCACCTCAAGCTCATGAGTGAGCTCTTCAACCCTTTCTTCCTTTCCCTTTAGTGCATCATAACAAATACAATCCCACTCGAGAAGAAAGTCCCTATCAGCAAGTAACTGCAAATAATGATGTTTCATTAATCCAATAGCTTCTCGTAGTGTATGGAACTCTACTAGGGAGAGGCTACTATCATCGTGCTCATCTGACATAGGAGCACTCCAACCATAGGTCGTCAACATCTGTTGAGCAACATCAAAATGCTCCAAAGCTGTAACAATCATTTCATCACTAACCTTCAACTTCCCTGCCAGATGATGATACCCTTGTGACTCAACATTTCCACCCAAATCCGCACTATAGTAAGAGGCTGAATCCTCATCACTCACCTCATGATTTTTAGCATCATGTGTGCTGTCATCAGTGCACACATCAACAACCAAGGTACTGCTGCTGTGTACCTCAATGGATGGCTTAATTGATAAGGTAGAAGTTGCTGATATAAATGGTGGTTGACAGTATTACCTTCCAACTCACGATCCTGGGATCTTGTGCCAACACATGAACCTTTTAACTTATTTTCTAAGATCTGATCTGAAAAATTGGACTGATCATGACATGAACCCATATCATACATTGCACCATTAGTAACCAAATCTTGAGTACCTTTATATGACAACTCAATAGAAGTATTTTGCACATGTGAAATCACGTTTGTCTCATGTTGTTGGAAAGTTTTACCACTGCTGTCATGAAAATCAGAACTGTTAGCAATGTTGATAACATCCTCTGGAATGTTGTCAATATCATTTTGTGGCTCCACCATACTATTTTCTTGATGTAAAATTTCCTTATCAACCACCATTTCATTTTCAACCCCATGTCCATCTGTAGGTTGAAGATCATGATTTGCTAACTTATCACATTTTAAACCAACTCATCATAGAGACTTCTGGATACTTTACCTGCAGAGACCTCATGTTTTGACTCAGATTCTTCATGATTACTAGGCTGGTCGGATTTTTCAGGTTTTGAATCCTCATAGGGTGGCCACATTATTCTATTCGCCTTGCCCTGAAGAGCACAAAGATATACTGAGAGGGGGGTGGCGGCGGGGTGAATCAATATATCAACAAACTTTTACCCTCTTACTTATTTATCAACTTCAAACTTAAACATACATCAACTATTTGATATGAACCAATTTACACAAGTTGACACAACTTTTATTGAAATGATTTTTACAAAGTAGGCACCAACCTACAGATTTACAACAAGATGATTTAGTAGGACACAACCTACAAGGAACATCCAAACCTTTACAACTTTAGTAGGCACCTACCTACAAGGAGCACCAGCCCCTAATGCAAGGCACCAACCTTGACTTGATGGTTGCAAGATGATGCCTTCAATCTGACCTGCACTATCCCAATCCTCCAATTTGCCTTTGGTGATGAATGATCTCACACTTAGCCCGCACAAGGAGATGGGACTTCAGATTTAGAATGCTCTCTTACACAACAACCACCCTTTCAAGACCAAACCAAATGACAAATATATACCTTATTGTAAGATTGCAACTTTTGATAGAAATCACATCTCTTGACTAATCGCACCACTTTGTTTGAGTGCATTATTTCTAATGTTCTTTTCAGATTTTTAATCCTTCTTAACTAATCTGAATTAATCTTAATATTTTTCAACTACCAACTCTTGATGAAAGATCTTCTTCAGAATAATATATTATAACTTCTTTCCATTTTAATGTTTTGCCAAACATACCTTTTGGCAAATCAGGATTAACTAAACTTTTGTGTCTTTTCAGGACAGATCGCATCTATTGATTTACCCTTTTCATAACACACGTCTCCTCTTCCAGAAGTTACATCTCTTTTACAATTCGCATCTGTTCAGTAGGTGTCTTTAACATCATTCACAACTCTTGAGATGTCTTTAACCATAGTTGTATCTCTTCACAAAAACAAGTCGAAATTCCTAAATCCGTTTTTAATTATTGTTTTAGTTTAGTAACCTAATCGATATTTCTTCGCTGTTGTATTTGTAGTTAATAACTTTTCTTTTTCATGTATCTGAGAAACGATAATGTCTCCTCTTTTTGATGTCTTCTTAGACTTTAAATGTAGCAATCTGATTTCATAATCAAATCCTTCTCAATTGATGCATGGTCATTAATCTGCAACGAATTTTCATCTCAGTAGCATCACCTTATTCATATCAGTCTGAATTGTGCCATTTACTAATTGTTTATCTTCTTTTTATCAAACGGCATTACATTAGAATTACGTGTTTCTCAGAACACGTCTTAGTAAATGAATCGCACCTTTTTAATAAATTGCATCTGTTCAATTAAGAGACGTTTGTTTCTCTAGTTGCATCCTTTAGCCGCATCTCTTTATTATTCTCACTTTTGATTAGAGATGTCATTTCCTTCAGACGTATCTCTCCATCTCGTATTTTCAGACCCAACTATTCATCAAGCAGAAGTAATCTCAAATCGTTGATTTTGTTACTTGTTTTTCACCTGAAGATGTGTTATGTCTCTTCATTCGCACCTTTTGATTAATTCAACTTGACTTATGTGCAGCCGCATTTTCATCTTAACGAATAATCGTTTTTCCTCTTAACAAAAACATCTTGAATGATCTTCGATCTTGAATGAGCAACTATAATAGTTTTTATGTGCTAATCTTAGAATCGCTATGAATGATTATTTACTCCCAAATTAAATATGAAGAGAGTCAAACTTGTCTTTTTCTGCAACACTCCAAACCCGTCTCTCTAGCGTCTAGGATATCCACGAATGTTGACCTCGTCAAATGATAGTCTCCCGCCAAGATGTCGTCTCCTCAAATGATGATCTGTCCGCTTATGAGTTTATCCATATTTTATCATCCAAGTTGTCTTAGCACATCTTTGATTTATCCAATAGCCACCAAACTCTTCATGTCTTCACAAACTTGTTGACAGTTTGTCTTTTTGCAGATTCGTCTTATTCAAAGGATGATCTTATTCAGCCATTAAAAGCAATCCCAGACTTGTCTCTTCCTCTATAATTTCTAACGACTTGAATGAGTAATATAAATCAATCAATTAAAATGGGACATTATAGTGATCAATTTACTTCTTCTGATCAGTGATTACAATGGTTGCAATGCCAATTTATTACTGATATCATCCTCATATGTTTGACATCGAATTCCTTCCACAATGGCTTTGATATTGATGATAATCAAACCAACAATCTTGTTCATACACTTGACATCAATGACAACATTTCCAACATGCCCTTAGGTCTCAAAATGCAATCATGATTTTCATCGTAAGGCCCTTTGCAATAGAAACACAACTTCTTTCTTTTGTTTTGTGGTGTCGGACCTTTCCTAGTAGGAATTAAATTGGTTCCTTTAGGCCATCCAAACTCTAAAAGTGCCTGCTCTAATTGCAACAACTCTCGACTGAGCTTGTATTGGGATTGTTCAAGTTCTTGCAATGCCTGTTTATTGTTGAACAATGTTGTCATGAAGCCCATTTTCGCTGTTCAAACTGAAAACAATTCCAACTGACTTGTGAAACTGCTAATTTTCCCACCAAATGAATGCAATGAAAGTAATCTACTGACTTTTCACTGTGAAGGGCCTTGCCCGATCTTGAGGTAAATTTTCAGTTTAGACATTTGTCAAGCACTTTCCTTGGATACCCCCAGATTACTGTTTATGACTTCTTTTTGCATTAAAATGATTGTAAAATGCAAGAGTTCTGTAATGCAATATTATTCTGATTTTCCAAGCTGCAAGATGAATGAAAATACATGTGTAGACTCAACTACAACATAAAAAGGGCATTTAAACACACAGTTGTCATGCAATCTTCCCAAACTCCAATGCAACTGATTACACTGCTTGTCAAATCAATTGCTGATTTGCATCCATAGGGCAATTCACAATACAGTATGATGATGTAAACAAATGTAATCAATATGCTGTAGGGACAGCAGTTACTGTAACTCAGTTACTGTAACTGTAATGATCAGACTTGATGTTCTTCTATATGCTACCCTCAATGCACAGGTGAAGATGATGCTCAGGCAACAAACAGGCTTGATATGTTGATGATGACTGGCCTTACTTTATTGACTCTTTATTGCTTAAGTAGCTCCTGATTGCCTATGCCCAGTCAGCTGGTTTTTTAGCGGCATGTGTTTTAAAATTGCTTGGATAAATCGATAGCCTTAATATTTGATCCTATGTGGTGTGGCTGGAAGGAATTAAGCAGGACCCGATAGCTACTAATCTTGCTGCGATGACCTTCAGAATGACGTGACTGGAGGAAATGACAAAATCCATGATTTCTTGTCCTTCCCTTCCCGCTGAAGTGAGTTCTTGTTTCATTCCCGATTTGAATTTAATCTGCTTCCTTTAGACTATTGGAAGCATTTGTCTATAGCGATTCTCCTGTTGAAGTATTGATGACACCTTTAGATTTTGACTTTGGCATCAGATTTAAATCAAACCTTTCTCTTTCTTCACTTCCCTTGACTACCACATCCTGCTAGAAGCACACGAACTCTGCAAGCCTATCGTTGTTGTTCTCTTGGTCAAATAGAGTCATCCTAGCTTGACACGGCTCCACTATAACTCTCTAGATTGATGCAATTTAATATTTAAAGTGCCATGTCTCTAGCAAGATGACGCCAAGTGTTTTTCTTGAAGCGGCTTCCTTCAACTAGACACCCACGATCTCTCTTTGTCTTCTATGGACTTTTTTAACCTTGTCTTCTCTGCAGCAATATTTTGATGTATAGATAGGCCTTCACTATGTGCTTCAAATTCGATTTACTTTAATAAGAGGAAGCTTCGATAAAATATACGCCTCTTTGTCTTGAATTAAGCCCGATAGCATACTCCCTTATAAAGTGCAATTTCAACAGATAGCACCTTTTTCATGAGTCAAGCTGCTCCCGACAGCTCCCTTTTGATGGTCTCCTAAGCTGGGCTCTTTTCGTCTTATTCCGTTTTATCTAATGATGTGTTCTGCACTTTGCTTAGTAGTGTCCAACCAAAAAAACAACCTTCTGAATATAATATGATGCCTTCATCAATTAATCAATCTCCTTGTCTTATGCGATTATTAGGCTTTCCCACTATTTTATCAGACCCTCGGTCTCCTTGTGGCTCTTAAAATAATAAACCGATGTGCCAATGTTCAATATCGAACTTCTGAAAGCCACGATTTGTCTCTATCGGCTTCTTCAAAAATTCCTACACTCATTTTGTCAGTAGCGGCAGACTATTGTTTTGTCTTCATCTGCGTTTTAAATTTATTTCTTCTTGCCACGATTTTTATCAAACCTTTTGAATGTTGTATTTACGCCTCTTAGAGGAGGCCCGATATTTCCCAGCGCTGTCAATAAATTATACCTTATTTTATTCTTGTCTTCTAGTGGTGAGCTCCCTGCCTGTCTATCGGGCTTTCTCTTTTCTCATATATAGATTTGTCTTTTCTTCTTGTCTTATCTGCAGATAATTCCAAATCGAGCTTGGTGTCGGCATGAGTAAGATTCCAGTAATATGGCGCTTAATGTTTTTGTCCCGATTGGAATAACCTTTATCAATTCATGATGAAAGCGATTATGAACGAGTATCGGCGGCTGAGGAAAATGAATCTGTTTGTCTTATAAGCATGATGGAATTACCACAACTTCCAAATATTGAATATTCTTTGTCTATCGTGCCTTGAAATTTATCTTTAAATCAATTCTCTCTTTATCTGTCTAGAAGCTGCAATTTCACTAAAATGGGCCTTGAATTTCTGAATATTTTATTAAAGATCAAAACCTAGAAATAATTATTAATTATTTCTCCACCTGTAGAAACCTTCACTTGAAGATCTGTTCATATAGTCTGCAATTTTCCAATAATCTTTCCAACAATTTCAAACCCTAGGAGTATGAGATTCTCTTTTCGAAAACCAAGACAGGATGGCTCGAAACCACTCTGATACCACTGTAAGAGACCTGCCTATCTCTACTTCTATTTTTATGCTGAATGATAAGGGTTTGTAATTTTTTTGTATTTTCTCATAGATTGCTAGTCAAGAAATCAAATACAAGAAATGTAAAACATAAACCCTATTGCAGCAATGCAATTAATTTATTGATTTTCTTTCAAAGCTTTTACAAATATGTGCATACCCGAAAATTCAATCTCCTGTAGATTTGAAGTAATAAATCTGATGAAGCATAGACTTGACTTTTGGATGAAGCCAACAGTGAACACCTTTAGCTGATATTCCACAACCTCAAAATGCTGATACAATGGAGAGTTTTCGTTCTCCAAAGCCGATACGTTGGCAGAAACCCTTGGGCTCCCTTCCCCAAACGCCAATGAGAAATTATCAAACAAATATCCAATAATCAATTCTGAAATGTCCCCCAAATGAGCCCCTTAAGATTCTTTTATACTTTTCCTAGAGGAACTCATACACTTTTCTCACCAATGTGGGATTAAAAGATAATAGGCCAATCCCCTCCAATTTTCCTTTTAAATCATTTTAAAATAATATGATATTTGCACTTTGGAATATTAAAATATGTCCTTGAAATTGGCACTCAAGTAATTAATTAAAAAGGCCCCCTTTTTAATGATGAATGGACCCTCAAGTCATAAAGTGCAAATATAATATTATAATATAATATTAAAATATTAATTATTATTAAAGTCACCTTTAATAATAATTAAACGTTATAACTTAGGCAAAACTCCTTATTTCACCAACTCAACTGAATTTGGGAATCAACACTGCCAACATGTGAACTTTAGGTGCCCTGCTATAAATAGAATTGCTTGTCGGCTAACTTACTATAAATAGTAAGTATATGAAATTGAATCAACTGAAGGCTACTTGAACCCCCACGAGATGCTGAAGGAGAGATTCCTCTGATCACCGCTAAAAGAGACCCTCTAACTAGACATATTAGCCTACGAGGGCCAGAGTAGGCTAAATCCACTGAACTCTGATGTTCGCAAAATTGGGAACATTACAAAGATATTTTTGAAGTGAATGTGCATGCCTTGGCCGCCCTAAAATTTAGGGATTTGGCAACTAAACTCAAATTTGCATGCACCTCTAAATTGAACTGTTAACTGCTCCATTTTTCTTGCATGTCGTGTCCTTCCTCACATGCATGATTTTTGGTGCCTATTTGTGGTTTAATCTTCTTTCTGTTGACTAAATGGAGGTCCAATGAGGTCGCTTCATTCCTAAATTTAGGAATTAACTTGCATTTGACGTCTCAATTCATGAAAATTATTTAAATAAGCATTTTGGCTTCCATTTTCTTCATCACAGGTTGAAAGCGAGCTCATATTTTCTCATGCAAACAAGATTTGAAGGCGCTACAAGAGGAATTTTTCAGATTTGTTCGAAGATTTATGATCGGATTGCATAGAAGAACACAATGGCAACATCAATTCTTCTAGAGCAATTTTTCAGAACAAATCTTTTTTATCTTCAATTTTCAATGATCTGGGTCCTCATTTTTTCGGCTTCTCTTGAAGATCAACAACTTTTCCTTCAAAAATTTTATGCTAAATTTTAGGGTTTTCTCTTTCTTCTGTCTTTTTCAACATGGTGGTGAAAAATACATCTTTTTCAAAATCTGGTCATCTGGGTTCATTCAGGCGTTGGAAACAAAACCCATGTTCCAGAATTTTTCATGAAAATTGCCCTGTTGCTTCCCTCTTTTTGAAGTTTTGCTTGTTTTTGAAGTTTCCTTTGCATGGTGGTGAAAAAGTCATCTTTTTCAAAAATAGACGATCTGGGTTTGATCAACACAAAATTCTCAACAAAACTTACGTTTCAGAAAATCTCCTAAAAATTGCCCCTTGACAGGCTATTTTTAGCCTCACCAAGAGCTATTTTTAGCTTTTTTAGAAGTTAGTCCGAACATATCCGAGTATACAGTCGAAAGTCTAGTTTTGAAATATTCCGAGCCAAATTTTTTCGATTTTAACAAATTGCAAATTACAATCAATGCACCCGTTAAGGTTAGAAGATAAACCAAAACGTGCAAAGCAACTCTAACCAGAATGTACACCAGGATCCCGATGTGGGCAAGGTGTGAGCATTGGTCAGAGGATCTAAAACAAATTGCTGATGCTGTAACTCTAACCAAGAATGGCGCCGATGATGGCGAGCATATGGTCAGAGGATCTTCTACTCTAAGTGCTGAAAGGGAACTCAACACCAAGTATGTGCTACCCAATCCAGAATGGAGTGAGGGGCGACCATATGGCGGAGTGATTACAAAATTCAATGCTTGAAAAGAAATGCTGAAAACTGGAAATTCTCAACACCCAGAATGTGCTTGCTAACCCAGAGTGGGAAAGTAGCTACCATAGGGCGGAGATGTAACTATTACAATAACTTCAAATGAAATTGAGCATTACAACCAGATTTGAACAAGAATGAGAATGACTGCCAGTACTACTGTCAGTTTTACAAAATGATGTTCATCCGCCTGCTGATATCATAGAAATTTGAAAGCTTATCATTACATCAAGAGATCGCTTCTTAGTATGGATAGAAGAGCCAAACACAATAGACCTTTCAATGTTCAGATACAAATTCTGTTTTTTTGACAAATCTGCACTCTTGAATTAAAAACAACAGCCTATAGAATTCACTCATATGCTCATATCTCTCTCTTAACTTGCCCAAATTACTTGAAACAAAATGCAATATGCTCTACTAGAGATGACGCCTAAGATAGAACACAAAACGCAGATCTAAAAGCCTTTAATTATTTTGCACGGATACCAATGCACAAGCTGAAAGGTACGGCTTTGTGAGAGGGGCGATCTGCTCTTAAAAAACAATGCAAGCTCTAAAAAATCTATAAACTTGAGAAGTAAGGCGCCTAAGCCCTACAATGAGAATGGGTTAATACCCAGATGCACTATTTTTGTCTTTTTGGAATTATGATTAAAAACACGAATCTGCTGTATTAAATAATGCAAAAATGCTGAAAACCTCTAATATGCAAATCAGATCTAACCATGCAATAAGCTGATTACAATGCATAAACTAAATGCAACTCACAAACTAGACTAAATCACCACTAGTCGCTGTATTGCAAGCAAGAAGCGATGCCCGAGCTAGGAGGCCTTCATTCCTCGAAGCAATCCCAAAGCCAATCCGGCAGCATAACATTCCTGTAGATAGAAGCTATCAAATGATGCTCAAGGCCTCCTTTTTATAACTTCCTGTTGACTTCTCGAAACCCTAAAAATCCACTTTAATGCCAAACCCTAATCCTCTCTCCAAAATGGCGTCCTTTTCCTTTCAAGCTTAATATTGATATTTTAATTAAATTCACCTTGATAAATGTGCCCTCATTTAGCTTGCTTTGACTTTGGAAAATTCAATATAAATTTAATATATCCTCAATGATGGCGCCACCCTTCAAGTCCACCTTTTTAAAATAACATTAAGTTATTTGACTAGGCCAAGGTGATAAAATAACATTTAAAATATAATGTTATTTTTAAGTGAAATAAGCTCATCCCCCAAAACTGCATTCTGAAGCCCGAACTGAAAACACCACTGGAGTCAACTGAAGAGGAAAGTCAACTGCCTGAGACCAACCTGTTTACTGCCAAAAATAGAATTTACTAAAAATAGTAAATTCCTGGAAATGCTCAGAAAGCCGAGATGAACATACCACTGCGAAGCTCTCTGAAACCCAGAAAGAATCCGCCATTGAATCCACTAACTCTGAGCAAGGACATCCTTAAAATTAGGAAACCCTAATTTTACCTTCCGACTAGCCTTCGGGTTTCCAGAAAAAGGCCAACGGTCACTGGAAAGGTCAGGTTTGAGAAGGGGACATTACAAGTTTTTCAGTATGCAATTCAATCCAATTGAATACAAAACCAAATCAGTCTTGATTCATGGCTTCATGAAAACTTTTGACATTGACTTGTGCCATGTTCATCCAATGATTAAATTGAGCACTTTGGAAGGCATAGACAGTACTATAATCAAGCATCTTGATCGCTCCAGGTTGTTGGAGGCAGCTTCTATTCCCATCATTGTGGCAGATCTCGAGTTTGTCATTGCATGCATCAAGCATTACAACCCTTCTACATGATAAATTCAATTAGTAGATGGGCAAGTTGTTTGTTACCTCAAGCCAAGTTGTCAAGACTAGTATGCCTTTATTGGACAGTAAGAGGATGTGGTAGGTAGTCCCAGTTTTAGAGCCACCAATTGTACATCCTTCTCTACTTTACTCTTCCAAGGGAAAATCCACAATCTAGACCATAAGCAATCTGCTTGAAGGTATTAGGGTTAGCGGAAAGACGAAGAATTTGAAAGGAAATGCAAGTCAAATAGTGTCTGGAAAGATGGCTGAAATCAAACAAAATGTTGTCGGTGCTCTCAAGCTCGTAAGCAGATTCATCACACAGATCCTGTGCCATTATCTTCATGAGGATGGTGCCTACATTGATCTCGGTATCTTGCAAGGAAAATTCCAGAGTTTGGTCCGTGATGGTTTTGATAGTGATCCTGTGGTGTCCAAGTTGAATCATTTTTCCGTGATGCCAACAAGTTTTGACAAGGCAGTTGAGGAGGTCAAAGAATGTCTGAGATTGATCACAGATGGAGAGAAGACATTGAGCAAACAGTGCATTATTTTGGACAGTATCAAAGTGCCTGAAGAAGATGCAGTTAACAATTTCCTGGAGGATATGATTACTCAAGATGGCTTGGAGTAGACAGCCAGTTAGATCCCACGATTTTCCCAAGGATAGAGTCAAAGGCAACAATCAACTCAACATCACTCTTGAGTTCAAATTGCTGATTTCATGCATGTTTATCTCTTCTTCGGGGATATCTTTTGGTGGAAGTGGAACTTTCAATTAGGTTTCAGTTAACTGATGTTGGTTATCAGTTGAATCTCATATCAATAAGACATGCAAGTTGGCAAGTCCAATTAGTTTAGTTTAGAATCAGTTAAATGAGGTAGTTTTTCCAGTTAACTGTTAAGTTGCACACATTTAGACATAAGAATAAATCTTGCATGTTGACAAGATTGAATGTTAACTCAAGGAGATTTTAGGGTTCCCTACTCCTTTGAGATTCTATAAATAAGAGCACCTTGCTCATTGTATTTTAACTTTTGCTTGTGATAACAAATTGCTGAGCCACTTTTGCCTGCAATATTGCTATTCAGTGTTGGTTCAAATTGTGTAAGAACAAGATTGTATGTTTGTTTCATCATGCAAATCCTTGTTCAATTTATTGTTTAATGTCAAGTTATAAAGCTCGTTTGATCGTCTATTGTGTGTTGGTTTCATCATGCAATTTGCTGTCCCAGATGTTTTAGTGTAATCTTTGATTGAAATTGAGATAATAAAGTCAGGAGAGCCACGTGCCTTTGATCTAAAATTCTCGAAGTCTTTCATGCTTGTTGTTTCAGTAATCTATATTTCAGTCTACATCTCAGACAAAGCACCTTGCCTCCTTGGGAATCCTGAGACTTAGCTTACCGTTTAAGTGTTTACTTGCATAAACTTTATTTCAGCGTAAGTCTGAAAGAGCAATGAGTCTTTGGATGCATTCTGAGAGACAGTTTGTCTAGGTAATCGAATCATTCCCATTGCTCCTAAATCCTCTTGCTCTGATTTTTACTTGAGGAAATAGGATAGTTATAGCTTTAGCTTAGTTGTAGTTAAGATCTGCAGAAACTAGAGAAAACCTTAGCTGCAGCGACAGAGAGTTTTATAACCTTGTGCCTCTACCAACTGAGAACAAAAAGATCGGCCATTAGTTTAGTTGTTTCTTTTGAAAAGTATAATCAGCAAAGAGGGAGCTTCCTCTCCAAATTTGAAGAGTAGTTTATTTGTGCATAGCTGTCTGTTTCCAATAAGCACTCCAGAGGTGCTAATTGAAACGCCAACAGATATTTTAATTTATTGAATTTTCTAAGGCTCATAAGGGGGCGCGTGGATTTTAGGAGGGAAAAAGCAATTCAAACCCTAAAGTTGCCCTAATTCCCTCTCTCTATAAAACTTCATTTTGGCTCTCATTTGGACATCTTTTTGGCAACTTAACAGAATGTTGCTGGAATGTCTCCAGAGTACTTGGGCTGCTTGTTGAGGACGAAAACCCTCGCTATATTGAGCTGATTTTGGTGGTGAGAGATCCACCCTAGTCAGATTTTGAGTGGTTCCATCCAGGGATCACATAGTGCTTCAACAGAGTTCTGATTTTCAGGGTTTGATTGGTAAAAAAAATGAAGATTTATATGGTGTTTTGATTTGGGTTTGTTGGTGTTAGTGTGTTTTGGAGTCTGCATCATTTTGGAGGTGTTTGGTAGGCATTTTTGGTGTGTTTTTGAGGTCTGATATACTTTATTAGAAATTCTGGAAACTCAGTTTTTTCTCGGGGGCTGATGGTTGAATCTTTCATAATTCCTTGGATACTTGGCGAGCCATTCTGGGTATTAGAAAATCAGATTCCTCATTCCTTGGCGCCACATTTCAAGTCCTTATTCAGGGTGTTTAGTGAAGGTCTGATTTTTAAGACAAAATCGCCCTCAAGAAGGGCCGTACCATTTCCAGGGCATCAAAGGTTGGGGTTGCTGTTGTATAACCTTATCCATATCAGTCCAGTTTCAGTGCTTGGTGGCTGTTTGGGAGCATAGAAACTTGAAGGACCCTCAGCCCATCTTCATTAAGGAGTTTGGAGGTGATTGGAGCTATATTGTTGCTGTTGTATGGCCAATCTCAGGTCTGAAACTTCATGTATCAGGTCTGATTATATATTGTAATGATTCTGATTTAAATCTGAAACTATTGCTCTTTCAATATGTTTCAATCTGTTATGCATGGCATTGTTATCTTCTAGCACTTCTCGTTATTTGCATTGTTTATTGTGATGTTATACTCCTTGTAAATGCATTGAAAACATACACAAACCAAACAGTAAACAAGCAAACAGCAGTCAGTGAGTTTCAAAAAAAAATTAGGGTTGTATGTTACATATTTTGATGCAATGGATTCCTTTTAAGCTCCAAAACCCAAGTGTCCTAGAATGGTTTCTCTTTGATGATTAAAATTTCCTTGCTATTCTTGGACATGTCTAGTAGCACAAATGAATGTATTAAAATACCAATACATAGCAATAAGTCACTCAAATGTGTACCAAGTGGCTCCCAATGATTAGTAGGAAAAGGTAGTTGAAGGCAATTTTGTATTTGAAAAATTGAATTTTGGAGTCAATCTTGAGTAGCTAGGGATCAAACTTGAGCATTGTGGGACTAACCTAGGACAGGGAAATGTAGATCTTATAATTTCGAATATGTATTCGAAGTTTGGGCTGATAATGGGGCAATTGTGTGTAAATAGGTGCAAATAGGGTCAAGATGAAGTTAAATTTATCAAAATGTTTGTATGTAGGAGTAATTGAATATGGATAAGGATTGGGGAAATGAGCCAACTCAGCACAAGAGTGTGTCACTTGTTGCTATGTAATTGTATTAAGGCATTCTATCAAAATGGGCCCAAAACTAAATGAGAATTTGCATGGGCATGTGAGTTTCACCATTACAAACTGTAAGAGAGCTCTTGAAGTTGATACTACTCAATGAAGGATATGTAATTGGTAACATGAAATAATGCTGGTTATACCTGCAATCATTAGGGCACTATTATTTACTATGGTAAAAAAACATAATAATTAATCATTTTTTATTAAAAAATTCATGGTCTTTTATTTATAATGAGCACATGTAGACAAGCAGGGGTGCAAATAACAAATTTGCTGCCTACACATAAAAAATTGTATTCTTGAAATTTAGAATTGCACAAAAAAATGTACCAATGAGAAAGAGAGCTCTTGATAGTAGTTGACGAAGGACATGTAATTGGTCACATGAAATAATGCTGGTTATACATGCAACCATTAGGGCGTGATTATATGTGACTATGGTAAAAAGCATGATAATAATTGCTTTTAAAAAGAATGATATGCTTTTATTTATAAACAGCACATGTTGATGTAGTTAAGCAGGGGAACAAATAACAAAATTGCTGCCTATGCATTAAAAAATGTATCTGCAAAATTTGGAGGTGAGCATAAAAAAATTAAAAAATGTACCAATGAAATCTATAGGTGCATGAGAGAGGGAGGGAGAACTTATGTTGGTGTGTTGGTCAGTATAGTACCCTTACCTTGTATCTACATGAGGTATTGCAAGTTGAGAAAAGTCACATATACGTATATGTAAAAATGATGTGCAATAAATCTTCAAAAGCTTCTATGTTTTTTTAGAGGAAAGTCCCATAGCCTCTCATTACCTCTTAGAAAAGGAAAATAAATTCTGTGAAAATTATATTGTTGAGGCGGTTCTTGTTCTGAAATTTAAGTTTTTGATGTAAAATAACCATCTATATGCAGAGTGCATTGTTAGGATTTCTATGGGCTTGAAAGAGAAAAAATGTTAAATTGTGATATCCTTGTTTCTAATTCATCACATCAAGTTCTGATGTATCGATTTTTCAAATACATCTTCTAAATCACAAATGTTTTGAGTGCAGATACAAAGAAAATACAAAAGAAAGATTGCTGAGGATACAAAAGATGCTCAACAGATATAAACCAGTGAATCTTACAGCAGAGGTTGGTAACAGTACGGTGTTTCTTTGATCAGCAATAGTAGAATGGACTGAACTTCCATTTGATGATTTTTCTTTTTGTGGACTCAATTTGGCTAAGACATATTTGTTTTCTTATTAGAAATAAGTTTGATATTCCATAGTTCTATTCGTGAGTGAAGATAAAAGAAAATATTTCTCAAATTTTCATTTTTTTAAGGCCGAATGCATTTCAATAGAGTTTAGGATGTATTGTTTTAAATGTATCACCAATGTAATTGATGGTAGTCCTTATGAGCTAAGGAAGGTGTGACATCGCATGCGTTACTCATGGGGTATTGTTTGTTTTAGTTAACTTTTCTTTTACTTGTTATTTTAGAAGTTTGCTCTCTTTCCATCTATCATCTATTATGATTATTGTTTTGGTTGATAAAACAGATTATATTGCAACTGAGCTATGACAGCAAATTACAAAAACTAAACTCTAAACATAGGTTCGTCTTGTTGACTACAAGATACAGAAGAGGCCAATACACTATTCCCATTCATGAGATATCGGACATGGACCACAATGACAGATATCAAGCAGATCAGAACAGAGGTCCATAGAGAGACACTTGAAATTTGTTTCCTTATTTGACCATTACCATCTACTTCTCAAGGCTCATTGTTGTCCATGATGCATACTTTATGACAAGACGGAAAGCATGTGATGCCTTAGGCTTCCAATATGATTCTGAATATGAAGAATAAGCAGAAGCATGGGCTTCCTATCCACTCTAATATGACAGATGATATACTTATTGGCCACAGCATGAGACTGCTTATTTATGAAACATACTCAGCGCCTAACAACAGTTCCCCATAAGCTCTGGGCATGGAAGACCTGATGAATTGGGGCAATCTCCTTTTTGAGAGCTTTTTATTCCTCTCCTTAGCTCCTTAGATCCCTGATAACATCAAGAAGGTTATTTTGTTTAGCCATAGCATTCCAAATGGAGTAGCTACTTCAAAAATGGGGTAGACTTACTTCATGATCCTCAAGTTCCATAGGAGAATTCTCACTTGTCTCATGCACTTCAGCCTTGGGGAGCTATTTCTTGACAGTTCTAATGGTAGGCTCTTGAATCGTCACTTGATATTTAGCCATAACATGGCTTCCCTTTGGGGTGAAGATTGCCTTTCATAGCAGGACTTCAGTTGAGTAGTACTGGGATGGGTGACCTGCCGGGAAGTCTTAATGCTTCACCCTTGGGAGTATCAGCTAGATGCAGTGAGTGGTAAGCTATGTCACAAGATTCGAATTCGAATTCGAATTCGGCAACAATGAAATTCGGATGAAATTCGGCAAGGAAAAAATTTGAAAATTATAAAATTCGGATCAAATTCGCCTTATGTAATTTTTTTTTTTTTTTAATAAATATAAGTAATATATCCATAAAATTGTTTAAATAGTTTAACATTGATAAATAGATTTGAAATCATTACAAAAAGATGACACATTTATAAAATATAAACCATAAGAAACATGTGAAATCACGTTTGCGAATATGTTCTTTTGTCAAAAAGGTACAATAACAACCAAGACTTTAGAACTTCAAAAAAGCTCCAAGTCATCAAGAGCACTTGGCTGAGATGCTAAATCATCATCATCTGTATCACTGCTCAATTCATCATCTAGAAAGTCAGGCTCATCTGCAACTGGCATTGCTATGTCTTCAAAAATTTCTTGTGAGGAAGAGTTCTTTGCTGCTTTGTTCATGAATAATTTTAAATTGCTGCGAACATAGACAAGATCTCCCAACTTTCCAGACAACAATTTATTCCTTTTTTTGGAATGGATGTGTTCAAAGCAACTCCAGTTCCTCTCACAAGCCGATGAACTTGCTCCCTGACTCAAAATGCGAACAGCAAACTCTTGTAGCTCAGGAGTTTGTCCTCCATAGTCCAACCACCATCTATATCCAGGTATACGTGCCAAGTCATATTTGGCTGCTGCCATTCCAAACATCCCTTCTCCTTTCTTGTATTCCCAACATTGATCTCTGATTAGTGCTGAAATTGTTGCATTTGATGCATGCTTTTGAATGGCTTCAAAAAGCCCTCCCATAATTTCAGAATCACCTTTTCTATTAATAGAAAACAACTTAGGCTCTAAAAAACAAGCTGCTGCATGTAAAGGTGTGTGCATCATTTTCCATCTACAATCAACTGTCTCCCATATCTCCATGTATTCTGCTTCTACATTGTTTAGTGCTTTTTGAATAGATTCCTTACAACGGTCCATGCTTTCATAAAGCATGCCAAGGCAAGGAGTGTCACCATCAACCATACGAAGCACGTCAACAATTGGTTCACATATAATCAAAACTTTTGCTGCACTTTCCCAAAAATTGCTATTTAGAATAATTTGCTCTATGTTCTTCCCCTTAGGACCTTTTGAAAGCACAGAATTTTCCCACTGATTGGAACAAATAACAGCCCTCAAAGCTGCTTTTTCTTCAACCACTCTTTTCAAAGTGATATAAAATGATGCAAATCTTGTTTCACAAGGCCTCAACAACTCCTTGGATGCATGCTGCCTATAAAGACTCAATGTGAGACGATGATTCCGTATGAAATTTGCAATTGCTCTCCCTCTATGAATAGCTTCATGTACCCATGGGAATTTAGCCAAGTCATGAAGCAGCAAATCGAGACAATGTGTTGCACATGGGCTCCAATATATTCTTGGGTACTTCTCTGTAATCAGTTTCCCAGCTCCCACACAATTTGCTGCACTATCAGTTACAACTTGAACCACATTTTCCACCCCTACTTCAAGAATGGCTTCCTCTAATATTTGGAAAATATACTCAGAAGTTTTTTTGCGGTTCATGGTGTCAATCACTTTCAAAAACACAACACCATCAGGAGAAGACACCAAAACATTAATCAATGGCCTTTGACATATATCTGACCATCCATCACTCAATATAGTGCAACCTGTTTCATTCCAAGAGGCTTTGACATCAACTAATTTCTCAGTCACTCTATCTTTTGACCTCTGCAAAAGAGTTGTCCTAAAAGCCTCTGAAGTTGGGGGTGTGTACCCTTTGCCAAACTCTGCAACTTTTTGAATTGCATTACGAAAATGCGGATTCCTTGCAACATTGAATGGAATTGCACTTGAGTAAAACAAATCAGCTAAGGCATCATCCACCTGTTGTTTCTCTACTGGTTTCCAAAAACTGTTCAAGGTTCCACTCTCTTTTGATTTACCCACATGCCTAGGTAAGGTGGAAGAGGAAGACATGATAGATGCTGTGTGTCTAGACTGAGCCATTTCCTCTTCTATTCTCTGCTTTTTTTGTGCATTCTTCATCTTTCCTACAATTGAAGAGGACTGTTCTTTCTCTAAAGCAGCTCTCATTTCTGGGGTAACGTTTGGACATGCTTCAACACCTCCTCCTGCACCCCCTGAAATACCAAGTAAATGGTCCATTGCCCTTGTCAAACCTCCAGTAAAAGGTTTGTGACACTTGTTGCATGTGAGACTTGTACCATTGCGAGTGACATATTTCCATGCCTCGACAGTTGATTTCTTGGGAGCCATAAAGTAACAATCTGTATGTTTAAAAGACAAAATATGAATTTTAGTTTTATAATACAAATGAAAATGATGTAATCGAATAAATGCAAATGCCAGACAATATTCATCATACAACTATGACTGCGTACATAAAATTCTATGACTGCATACAGCTGCAGCATGTAGGTGAGTAGACAAATAACTGAAAAAAAATTGTCATGTACACTTGTAATTTTGTAAAGAATATAGTAATTTTTTATTTTAATTTTAATTATTAAAACTAACAACATAAAATAAATATATATTAACTTTTTATTGTAATTTTTAAAAACTGAATACTAAAATTAAGATAATATTAAATTTCCATATATTAAATATAAATTTAATACAAATAAAATAATAAAATATTTAATATTCCACATTTTATTAAATATTAAATACTTAATATATATAAAATATATACAATATTAAAAAAATTAATTTAAATCTACCTGAATAAACACATAATTAAATCTAATATTAATAAAATAATAAAAACTATATAAATATTATATGAATATCTAATAATTAATATTAATAAAATAATCAAACCCTAATATTAAATCTAATTTTAATAAAATAAAAATTAAGAAAGCAAACATAAATAAATAATACAATATTAAATAAAACTATGAAAATATACGAAACCCTAAATTTTTCGTCAAAAAATAAATCATGGAATTCTGAAACAAAAAAAAAAAAAATTGCCTACCTTTGAGATGTAAAGGCGACTTGCAAGTTGCAATTGTAGAAGAAGACTTCAAGCTTTTGCAGAAGAGTGAAGACTTCAGAAGATTTGAAACACGACTTGCAAACTGGAAGTGGAGGCGGCGGCTTCAAACCCTGACGCGATTTGCAGAGGAAACGAGCTTCAAACGAACACGATTTGCTGAACGCGCCTTTCAGTCGACCTTATAGAGCTTCTAAACTCATGCGAAAACCTTCTAAACTCATGCGAAAACCTTCCTGTTCCAGATCGCGTTTTTCAGACTGAGAAACTTCGCCGGAAATGACAGACGTGATATTGCTTAGTCGCGGCTACGTATTTATCAAAATATTCAATCGAAACCCTAAACGAAAATGCTTTTTAAGATTTTTTTTTTAATAAATTCAAAGCCTTACGAATTTCAACGAATTTTGACGAATTTCATTGGTTTTTTAAAAATTCGACGAATTCCAAATTTCAAGGCAAAAATTCGGCGAATTCTGTGACATAGGTGGTAAGTGAACCATTCATTCTTATGAGAGATGGGTTTGTTTGAATCACTACTCATGAAATATGGGTCAAGGAGTTTGACCCAAAAGCTACACAGTTGAATGCTGATATAAATATCATAATGGAATTTTAGTGCCAAGTCAGCCTTGTCAGCATAGTTAATTAAAGAAATATGAAATAATATTTCAAGTTTCCATACTTAATCAGCCATTCTTGTGTAAATTAGAAGTAGCTTATTTAATTATAAGCAGAGATGATTTTACTTTGTGAAGGAGATTGCTATATTCACCAATTCATCACTTAACTTTCGCCTGACTGTGATCAGGATCATTTTATTTTGAAACTATTGTTGTGAATACTTTTAGGTTTGTCCATGTGAAATGTAATTAGTACTCTAATGACAGTATTTTCTGTGTGGTAGTTAACTGGACTTAGCAAAGGAGACAAAGAGGCGCTAGTACTTACAGTTGAGGCTGCTAAGGTCTTGGACTGCATATTCTATGAACAGGTTGGTGCATATTTCTACATCTTTCTTGAATTGGACTTTAGCCATGGAGGTCTGTAGTACTTGATTATTATTGTTTTTTCTTCATTGATTATTTAATTATTTACATTAGTTTGATTTGTTGTTGAGATGTAAGAACTTATGTTCAGGTGTGGTGTAGCAACCCTGCATTAAAAAATTGGCTGGAGCAACATTCTGAAGATTCTGAACTTGATAAGCTGAAGTTTGCCTATTTTTTGGTTAATAAGAGCCCATGGTATGGAGAAAATCTTTGTTCCATCTTTTATATGGTAGTTACTAGAACTAAATTGTTTTTTCCACACAACCATTGCCATTGAAGGTATAACAAAATAAACTTCTGAGTGTCAACTGTATTTTGGGGCTTGTAAATAAAATCACTATATTCTCGAGCCATTCTGCTATTATATTGCAAAGAGGCTTGTTAAATAAGCCAGAGAAATGAACTAGGTCTTATAAACGTGGAACAATCTCATAACAAATAAATCTCTATGTAAAATAAATGTGCTAATGATAGCACAAACATAACCAAGCAAAACTTCTGTGCCTTTACAAGTTTAACATCTGAATACTGTCAATATTATTCATATGACAAATCTACATTAATCAAATACCCCTCTGCTCCCCCTCAATGACTAAACTGTAAACAATTCCAAATTTATGTCTAAACTTGACAAATATGGCTTTACCAATTTTTTAGTCACTATATCAGCAGTTTGCTTTGTAGGACAGGAATAAAGACAAATGTCTTTATTATCAATCAACGAACTTCAATATGCTTTGTTTTGGAATAAATACAACATTTGTTTCTCCAACAAACTATCACATCCAGTTTTACTGATCAGTATGGTCTTCTGTGAGTGTTGTCTGGCATGCTTCAGCTGCTTCTGTATGGTCTTTCTATTTATGTACAGATGACCAGGCATGATCTTGTTGTGAATTTCAACTTTTTATTTTTATGGTTGACTCTCGGAAAGTTTTCAGTATTAGCTCCTCTATGGATGCCTTATTTATTTCTTCCCTCGTCTCATTATTTACTATACTGTAGCAAAAGCCAAGCTTCAGAGCTGATATACTTGAGCATTCCATAAAATTTAAAAAATGTAGAAGGTATCTGTTTTGTTCTTGCTCCCCTTTAGGGGCTCTCTTGGATCACCTTTTTCTCTAAGGCATCCTGGCTTTGTAACCCTTTTTTAATAAAATATATAACACGTTAATCATTCTCAAAACGACAAATTTTCATGTTTGACTTGCGCAGGATTACCTAATACCATTGAGGATGGTGAATACTTTTTAGAAGAATCCAATTTGCACATATAAAAGAAGTGGTAGTTGGTACTTGGTAAAATGGTTGCCCACAATGGTCTTAATGCACATAACTTTAACAACTCTTAACTCAAAATCTATTTTAAGGCAACAAGTACAGACATGGATGTATAAGGTTATGTGACATCAATGTCTGATCACAAAATTCCATTTTATAAGTTACAGGCTACAGCTTTATTGTTTTTTAATTTTTCCCAATTTCAATTAGGATGTTTTTGTAATGGTCTTGAATGATATCGGCATTTCAATTCCAAGTTTGGTAGAATTTATGTTTACAGATATTTTATTTTCCGTCTACTTTTTAACTTTAGGAAAAGGTCTAGTGTGAAAATTATTTCCAAATTTTTGTTGTATTTTCTGTAAATGAAACATGACAATTGCATGAGCAAACACAGGATGGTTTCAATACATTCATTTATATTTTAGGATAGGTTTTAAGCATAACTGTTATATAGTATGAAATGACATGGCAGAAGACCATTTTATGTTATGCACACAGGTCATGTCTTGATGACAATAAGGCTTTTTTGACCACTGCTGATTCAGCTGTCAAACTGTCCAAGGAAGCTATGAAGCCAGTCTTTGGATGGGAGGGTTTGAAATTTAGAGCAGCATTTCCTCAAGCCAAACCACAGGGTGCAAACTTCTATCCTCCTGATATGGATCGAGCGGTAATCTTTAAATAACTTATGTTACTTATCTATTTTTAGAATTATGCATATTTAGTTTTTAAAATGACCACATGGATAATTTCTGTATGTTGAAGAATGAGAATTTGCATTTCTAATTTCTGAATATTTTATATATCGGTTTCAATATTTCATAGATTATTCATATCTACTTTTTATGAATGACCATTGTGGATAGATTATCTGTTTATTGATTAATGAGAATTTACCTTATGGATTTCTGTATTCAATATATCGTGTCAAATAATACCTCCTCAAGTCTTGTTGAGATATTTGGTACATTGTATGCAAGCCGCAGTTTGGAACTGACTCTTATCTTCACTGAGCACTACAGTGTTAAGATTTTTTGCTTCAACTTTCTTATAATTATGTGAGATGCATTGTACGGTGGGAGCTGGGGGGACATGGGGGGATCTAACATTGTCTTTCCGTGATGTTCCTAAGCATATGTCATGTATGAAGAATTTGTTAAATCCATACAAACCTTCCAATAACAGGTCTCTTTTCTGCTGCTTGTTATGTTCATTGTCAAGTTGTCATATGTATAAGCCTAACATCAAGATTTCATCTGTGAGTTGCTCATTGTTCTTATTGTTCTATTCACCATTTGTCAAGTCATGTGTGCAAGTAGAAGTAAGCCCATGCAAAGGAAGAGGACTGGTTTGAATGATGGAGGACTGAACAAGAGATGGTCAAAAGAGGCAACAAAAATTCACGCCTCATGTTTTGACTTTCTTCAGTGGCAAACTTACTAGGAATTGGTGCCTAGACTGACATGCATGACCTTTTTAAGTGGCAAAGATATGACAGAAATGTGCTGGAGGTTTGTAGATGTTGATAAGTGACAAAGTGTTATGAATTACACACCTAGGAGATTGATTTTGGACAAATCAAGTGTGACAAGTGGAGAAGATAAGTGCCTCATGTTTGTTAAGTGGAGGACTGAACAAAGTGGAGAAGATAAGTGTGACAAGTGGAGAAGATAAGTGTGACAAGTGGAGAAGATAAGTGCCTCATGTTTGTTAAGTGGAGGACTGAACAAGAGATGGTCAAAAGAGGCAACAAAAATTCACGCCTCATGTTTTGACTTTCTTCAGTGGCAATCTTACTAGGAATTGGTGCCTAGACTGACATGCATGACCTTTTTAAGTGGCAAAGATATGACAGAAATGTGCTGGAGGTTGTAGATGTTGATAAGTGACAAAGTGTTATGAATTACACACCTAGGAGATTGATTTTGGACAAATCAAGTGTGACAAGTGGAGAAGATAAGTGCCTAGCACATATTTTACATGGCATGTGTGGATGAAAAAGGCACCTTAAGCATATGGAAACAGATCTTATGAGGCAGACATGAGTGTCCAGCACACTTGGGCTAGTTTGATTGCGTTCAAGTGAGAAGCATTACTGAAAGAAGTGCCTAGACATATGATAGCATATCTTTAGTGTCATAAAGGAGTGGAAGGTGTGCCTGGCAGCCTTGGAGTTTTCTTTCATTACTTGACTTTTCCAAGAGTTGGCAGCTGGAAAAGATAGTGGATGCAGTAAAGAAAACACAACCAATAAATTTTGTAGTGCCCAATAGCTGATAGATGACCTCCCACTTTTATTGCTCTTGGAATTCTTCATTGCCTTCAATATATGGTATGACAGAGTAGCCAAGAGCGTCATGTTCCTGATTTGGAGCAATAAGGAGAAATCATTAAGTTAATTATTTGTAAGGTTTTCCAACGTAAGGTTTGGTTTTCCAGTGTTTGGTTTGGTTTTCCAACATGGTGGCCTTATATTTAATTAATTTAATAAAATGACTTAAAATAAATATTATATCATAAAGTCACTTAAATAAATATTATATTCTAGAAGCTTCTAGAAAAGTGAATGAGAAATCTATTTAAGAAGCTGTTGCCTAAGTATTTGGACACACTTGATTTGGAATTCATTACTCTTTACCTGCATGGTAAGAAGTTGACTTGTATGCTTAGCAATTTGCCTGAGGGTTTGAAGACTCTAAGGTACCGGTTTTGGTTGTGCAACACCAACCCTAGCTGGATTGGAGTGAGAGATATTTAAGTCTTTCACATTGAGCAAATTTTGTGGCCAAGGGCCAAATTTGAGAAGTTCGATTGGAGCATACAATTGCAGATTTTTGTTGGAAGATTATTTGCAGTCAAAGGCCATTCGATTTTGGTGAATGAGGGGACGGATTGGCAAGAGTAATTGGTGCAATTTCTCACATACATTGCTGGTTCCATTTCATGGTTTTTCGTATGGCTGGGCGCACCTCGGCATAAAGCGATTTTGGTTTGGAGAGCTGGAAAAATTCAAATAAATATTTTGATGAAGTCTTTTGCGTACTAGAAGACATCATAGCATTTGGGAGTGAAGACAATCAACCCTTGGCGAAGAATCGAATTATTTGGTGGTGCTGCTACTTGTTTCGAGGTTCTCTATTTTGTATATGTATTGCATTAGAAGTCACAATAATGCGTAGGAGTCATTCGCTGTTGTAATCAGACTTACATAAGCATGTATCTCAGTCACTTGCATTGGTTCTAATCGCTGTTTGGAACAGCATATCATTGTAATTTCAGTCATTAGCTCTTTATTATATCAGCGTTTGGCATATCATTTCATGGTTAAATTCTGTAGCTTAGTCGCTGCCATTAAGTTGCATTGGAGGAGTTTTATAAATGCCAATCATTGTAATCAGAATATTGAATATTGCAATCAGTTTTGAATAAGAAGTTAGAGCTGGAGGATTGCTGCAAATTGTTTGTATGAATGTCCAACAACTGTACTTTCATCTTAGTTTAGATAGTTGGCATGTTAACTGTTTGACAATATGTCTTACAGCTGTAGGTATGCATTTTGCATAAGTAGGTCATATATATGCATTTGAAAAAGGCAAAAATACTTTCATTTTACTTCCATTGCATTGTTAATCAACTTGGCAATCATTTTCAAGCATCTAAACATCATTGGCATCAAGCAAAGTCAAAACGAAACAAACTGAAAACAATAACCAGCAGTTTCAAGGTTGCAAGCAAAGTGTTTGTCAAAATTCCTAAGGCAGAAATTCAGGCTTTTTGGATCAGTTTTGGCATGACACTTTACAAAGAGTATGTCAGCAAATGAATTAAATATGCAACACCTTTGTGATGGTATGGCAGCCTCAAATCTTAAACAAATTCCTCAGCAGCTTTGACTCCTTTTGGGAAGGATCTTTGTCTTCATTTGACTCCTCTTTAATGCCACACCACCCTTCAAAAGTCCCCACAGGTTCTATGGTGGTCTGAAAAAGGAGAGCAACTTCTACTTTATGGATAGCAATTCATCCTTAGAGGCTGTGTTTGACTTTTTGAGGCAGCGGTTGGTGATAAATAACCTTGCAAAGGTTGCGCTGGGATTTTTTAATTGCCACGGCTCCCTTTAATATTTATAAGATGGTACGGAACACAAGGTACAACTGAAGTAAATGTTTCAGCAATTAAAATAAATATATATCTAATTTATTTCATTCTGCAATACCTCAAATATTCACTTTGATAATTTCTTTGGTTCTTCTTCCTATGAAAATAATGTCTTTCTTGTAAGACTTCACAAAATTGATTTCCAATCATACTTGTAAATCTTTTCCGTGCAAATTGAAACCCTAAATGGATTTCACTGTATCGGCTAGGGATGATCTTTCACCACTAAACCCGATCTTCGCCCTAGGGTTTTCCTCCTAGGTTGTGCTTGAACAATCCTGTTCAATTTTCAGAACTGTGGTATTTAGAAAATAACAAATATCTTGTCTGCCTGAAATGTTTTTGATTAGGGGGAAAACAGGTTTTGAATGGACCCGAAACCATTTAACAACAGGTTTTGAATGGACCCGAAACCATCAGGTTTTGAAGGGACCTGAAACCCAAACTAAGATGAACAAGCTGCCCAAAGAATAGAGTCAATAACACCCAGCAGCGACACAGAGATTTTGCCAGCCAAAAGTGTAAGAGACCAGGTGTCTCTCAACCCAACCACTGACTGAGAATGCAAGGTTTTTGTTTGTTTTCGTTGTTTCTGATTTTTTTTGTGGTTTTTTGCAATAAAGAGAGATAATGCGATTTTGCAAGAAAATGCTTGGAAAAATAAAATAAAATACCAGAAGACTAGATTTGACAGAAATAAGCCTAAAATCTAATGCCAGATGATTTATTGATCTTCTAGAATAATTACAACTGCGAAATTCAATCATGCAAGTAAAAAGGCAAGCTATTTATTTAAAGAACTTGAATAAGTTTGTAGCCGCCTGAAGAAAGCTGGAAAGGGTACTGCCAAATGAAAGAAGCAATCTATTGACCCCCAAATTAATGCAAAAGCTCTAGAAACCCTAGGCGTCCCAAATGATGAAAGCAGAAGGCAAAAAGGCAAGGCGTCTCAACTTGCAGGAGAAGTATGGCCTTTGCTGCTGTAAAAAGTACGGCCAAACCAGCATTTAAGAAATCCGTACCATCTTGAAATTTGTGCCAGATGCTGGGTAAATCACTATCAATGAAAAGATTCACTGCTGGAGCTAAATCGATCCAATCTCTGAATAAGAACTTCACCAATAAACTCTGTAATGACTCCTTTGTGAAGCCACTCTACTAACAATCTTCAACTGGTATTTCATAGCCTCAGTATGTCTGATTTTGAAGAGGGAACGTTCTCCAAAATCCAATGTTTGTAGAAACCCTTGTTTCACAAACCCCAATGCTCTCAGAGAGAAAAATAGACAAATTAGAATAATCATGAATGAATGAGTTCGAATTGTCTTTGTGAAATATATATCTCCTCACAATAAGTCAACCCCTTTTCAAAAGGCAAGTAATGAGCATTTAAAATATTAATTAAATCGCCCTTTTTTGACTTAGGCAAAATAATTAAATAATGGCGTCCCCTTTTGATGAGTAATAAAATACTCATTTAATATTATTTACCTCTTTATTATAAAGTATTAATACTTTATAATTTTCCATTAAATAATTACTTTAATTTTTTCATTAAAGTGACTTTATATTATAAAGTCAAATTAATAAACTTTTAATAATTATCAAATGCCTCAATAATAGCTGCTTGCTCATCAAATCATCAAACGGGGTCGAAACTGAGCTGACCAACTGAACCAGGTGCCCTGCCAGAAATAGAAACCCCTGTCTACCTGACTTATTATAAATAGTAAGTGTCTAAAAATCACTCAGTAAGTGTCTGCCAAGGCCCAAAACTTGAATCAATTGACGGAGTAGTGTCCCCAAACGCTGGATAATTGCCAAAATAACCCTCTAAACACATCTGTCAGCCTACGAGGGTCTGAATGATAGGCTAATCCCTGAAACAACTATACTGCCTAGGAAGGGGACATTACAAAAAGCCAACAAACATCCCAACAAAGAACCAAGACTTTACATGGATCTTGAACCCCTTGGTTTTGATGGGACCAACAACCCACTAGAACAAGGTTTTGGCAGGGACCTTAAACTCAAACCAGGTTTTAACGGGGACCTTAAACCCAATGAATCCTCAGTCAAATCCATACTCCACTTGGCAGAAAGAAGAGTAGAACCTCTTGTAGCACCACCAAGCACGAGCAACCGAAACAAACTCCACCTCAATAGGAGTAGGCTCCCCTCTGTAGGAGCAACTGCCATGAAAAACCTTACCACCACTGCAGCCCCACTGCAACAACCAAGAGCTCCACCTCCATAGGAACGCAACCACCTCCATAGGTAATGAAGCAGTAGAGACCAACAGCTTGGGAGGTGCCTCCACAAATCCACAAACCCCCTCTACCTCTAAAAGAGAGGACTCCACTGCAGTAGAAGAAGTATTCACCTCAATAGAAGACACGGACTGGAGAAACAAGAAAGAAACCACTTAGCCTTCAGCAAGGAAGAACATGACAGCCAAAGGCAACTCGAAATGAAGGGCCAACAAGAGAAACAAACCCTTCCAGTCATAACAAAAAACAGTCTGAGATTCCCCCTCAAAACAGTCCTCATTCAAAAGTCCAGGGAAAACAAAGTACTGAGCCATAAGCATAATCACACAACTCAGCCTCAAGAACCACAAAACAAGAGGCAGCAAAGCCTCCCCACAAACCAGAGAGAACAAGGAGGTATCCACCTCCCACAGGAAGAGACCCAACAGGGACCACACCAAGGCAGGGGAACTTCCACCAAAAAACCAGAGATCAACCAAAGCAGCATCAAAGAGGACGAAAACCACGTCCCCATCAGCCTCCCAAGTAGATAGATCTTGAGGCATAACCCTCTCGAGGCACACAAGGCTCAAGGAAAAAGGCCAAGAGTGCTGCAGAGGAAGAACACTAGGGAAAGAGCAAGAAACCCCGCCACCAGTCCAGATCAGAAACTTCCAAAACGGCTCCAAGAGATCTTCATAAAACAACACATGAGCCAACCCAAAAAAACAGCCAAGGCTCCAAAACACAAGCGAATACTTGACCTCAGCGCGCCATAATCCAGAGAACAAAACCCAACCAACAGAAGACCCCGAGAGAGGAGTTAGAAAAGCCATCGCTACACAAACAAGAGAGAAAACAACCTCTTTAGAACCACATGCGCAACAGGGGCAAAAGCCATCATCAGACACCAATGCACGATCAACCCAAAACCAGGCAAGAAAAGCCTTAGGATCAGTCGCGCCATCAGGAAAAAACCCATCGTTCACACCAGCGCAGGACAGAAACCAGGCTCTAACCGCTTCAAGCACACCCACACAGAGCACCGCAAGAGGCAAGGCCAAATCTGCATCATCATCCTTGGATTCTTCTCTATCTCCCTCCTGCGATTTCAAACTACCAGCTCCGCTCCTCTTCCCGCCCACGCGCAACGGCTCCATCTTCAAAGATTGTTTGCCTGAAATGTTACCCCTTCAACCCTTTTATAATCTTTCTTGGGAAACTTCCAGAAATTTAAATTAAAAATCACTTTATAATAATAATCCTTATTGCTCCGAAAAGTGACTTTATTTAAATATTTAACATATCCGACACATTAACCATTTTACTTTATAAATAATTAATTTAAGTCGTCATTTAAATATACTTTTTTGACAACTTACAATTAATTATTTAAATTATTAATTATTTCCTACACAACCAATTGAAAGCACATCGAAGATCCGACTTACTAAAAATAGACACTTTCCAAAAATAGCATTTTCCTCCAAGATATTTGGAAAGCACCTGCCAAGACGAAACTGCTCGTAGAAAGAACCAATAGACTCAACAAAATCCCCAAAGCTCAACGCCAATAACTGAATTCCACTTTGAAAAGGTCAACACTCTCTAAGAAAGCTAGAGCTAACCACGATGTTGGAGTGACCAAAAACAGGGACATTACATAGTGCCACTTGTAAGTTGTAATATGCTAAACATGGATTTTTGGTATCTAGATACAATTACTCACATACTGAATAGTGAAATTAAATGGAAATGTAGATGGATGGAATAGTAGGTTATGTTAGCATTTTAATTTGGATTTTTGAAGACAACTCAAACTGAAACAGTAAATGAGCTAAAACCTCACTTCAAATTGTAAGGAGAAGCTTCTTGACATTTAAAATTCGCCTAGAGACTAATATATACTCAAAATATACAATTACAGTATTCTCCTCATGGGGTTCTGCACAAGTGAAATACGTAACTATCCCACTTGCCTTTTTGCTTCGGTATGAGCATAACCCTGTTAATAGCTCATATAACAAGTGATATTTTATGGATTTTATGAATGAAAGGAACTAATTTAGGAGCATAAATGACAACATCTTCCTGTTAGCTAAAACAAAGATGAACAATAAAATGGAAACACGATTTTAAAAGGATAACTTCAATTTGGAATGATACATAATTCCAATGATCAAATAGCTTTGTTGCATGCAAGCTACTATTTAGATGAACAATGTAATGTCCCCTAATTGGGAATGCCCTAAATTTTCCCTAAATCCTTAATTTTTAAATAAACAAATGGGTTAGAGAATACCTTTCACTTGATTGAAGCCTTGCACACAAATTAGAAACCATTTATCACAATCACATTGATTAGCAGATTATACCCATTTACCACCATAATACTAATTAGCCGATTATCATAATTGAATATTAGTAAACTCATGGCCAAATTACTAATTCAACCATAAAGCATTTAATATCCTTGGAGGGCTCAATCATAGGAGAGTATGGGAGAACGTGACTTGATGGGGTGCCTAGGACCCTTTTACCCTAGGCCCAAGAGTGGATATACCATCCCTCTTGGCCTCATGTGGCCCATGCCATCCATATGAGGTGATCTACCTAGGAGGTGTCTTTTCCGTTATCCCCTCATCTTGCCAACCATTTCCCTCTCCCTATGATTTGACCTCTTGTGCTGATTCCCCATGATGGAGGAGTGAGATTACAATGGGTGCCCTCAAAATGCCATCTCTCCAAAGCCCAAAGGTAGTACCCTCTGTACCCCCTTGGCCTCATGGGGCTCATCTGGTCCCCATATGAGGTGGCGTACCTAGGAGAGTGCCCTGTCACCGTTCCCCTCTTGTAATCTTAGTTCCTTCAATCATGGCTAAACATTCAAGGCATATGACAAACAAATATTAATCACATTTACTGATATGACAATAGCAGCAATATATCATTAGTATCTGGAATGTCTAATTAAATAATCACAACCATTCATATTAAATCGTGCTGCAACATATGACTGTAAATTGGGTCTCATACCACCAGTTCAGGTAACCAGATTGATGCATAAATAATAATTAATGATTATTTTTGATTTAGGAAATGCAAGCCTCGATTCCTTATATTTGATTCAATGATCGCTGTCTTGTTTATTGGTTTCCAGACTGAATTTGCTTCCTTCCAATTGCTTTCTTTTCATTGAAATGCTTTTCTCCTTATATTTATGCTGGGTGGATGGTCATGTCCCTTCAATAGGGCGTGTCTTTTGTTTGATTGCCTTAACCATTCGTAATTATTTGATTAAAGGATAATTAATCTATATTAATATTATCCTTTAATAATTCGATTTCCTTTATTATTTCTCCTTGTCGATTTCTTTTATTATTTCTCCTTGTCGATTTCTTTTATTATTTCTCCTTGTCGCTATTGGTGAGGGTCGATCTGTATTCAATCTTTTGCCGTAATGCCATGTCTCATTTGTACTGCTCAGTCTAAACGATTAGTGGCTTCTTAATCGATTTCTATGCATGATTGAGTGGTTTAGGAATAACGATTTGGTTTGAGATTTGCGGGGGCATGACAAACAAGCAACATGAATACAAATTATGACTATGTTATTTAGTACAATTAAATCAATGAAATTACAAACATAGGTAAATGGTAAACCAACTTTGAAAAACAATTTTAGCAGCATATGTGTAATGTCAATCATAATTAAGAGTTACTATGCTCAAAGCACTTATTTATAAGGTTACAAAATGCCCAACTTTTGGGACACTAGAATAATCACATTTCTGTTGGAAATATTGTCATTGATGTCAAAGGTGAAAAGACATATTGTCATTGATGTCAAGTGTATGAACACGATTGTTAGAATAACATCATTAATGTTGTCATTGATGTGAAGGGTATAGCTCATTGAAAGTTGTCAATGATGTCAAAGAGTTCATAAAGTGAAGATTGATAGACAAAATAGTTGCCATCATTATCATTTATGCCAAGTGTAGGTAGGATTATTGCCAATGATATCAAAGCCATTGCAAGAACATAAAGGAGAGAACGTAATCAAGAGAAGGAAAAATTATGCTGGTCCTTATTAATGGTGGTCAATTTATATAGATTATTGATGGAGTTCTTTTTGTTACTTGCCAAGTAACGATGGCAGATTATTTGTCATCTTTTCATATTTGTTATGCTGGCTGATCCTCATAAACTAATCATAACAAATAAGAATCGATCCATGTTAAATCATCCAAATTCAGCGGTTAATGAGCATCAATCAATATAATGATAAAATAGTGATTATGTGTTGAAGACGGCAGGGATGATTATCATACAACAGTGACATCAATGATGTTTAAAAACCAGTTATAAGGCAGCGCTTATGAAGTAATAAACTAAGGCTTTAAAAGAATCGGTGCATATTTAATAAAGAGCAGTGATCATGTTTTATAATAAGCAGCAACTTCATTAGTAATATGGAAGTGATTATATTAGACAAAAGCAGTGACTAGCACTTAATAAATTTATATAAGACAAAATTTATAGAAGACAAATGTCATGTCCCCTTCTCAGTGACATCTCTCAGAGGACAGGATTGGCCTATCACATGACCCTCGTAGGCCGATAGACTGGATAGAGGGTCACTTCGGAGCTTGGCTCAGCTTCAGTCAGCAGGGATTGATCAGTTGTCTTACGTTCTGGCTCAATCGGAGACTATTTGCAGAATTGCTATTTTAGCAGTTCCTGCAGGCACCACCTATTTTTTATATGGCGGTGCATCAGATCCGAAGTCACGAGACGGAATCATCGGGTTAGAAACGAGGAAGATATTAATATTTGATCGTATTGATTAAATATTAATTAATTAACGTTTATAATATAAAGTTATAATTTAATATTATAACTTAAGTGTTTTTCCTTGAGGGGGTGCGCCATCATGAAAAGGGGGCCAGTTTGATATTTAATTAAGATTTTAAATATTCAGTGGAGAACTATGGAGAATTGAAAATATTAAAATATGAATATTTCATTAAAACCCTATTTTCAAGCAAATCGCACTTTTGAGCTTATTTGAGGATTTTGCATTGGGAAGTGAGCCATTATGGATTATTGAGTTTGATATTGATCAATTTTGGTTTGAGCCTGAGACTTTAGGGTTTCGTGTTCGATTGCCTTGGGGAACGAGCCATCTCCAACGGAAAGCAATTCAGAGAGTGTGCAATATCACTTGATTTATTGCCTACAGAGGTTTTCTTATTCAGAGAAAACTACAGAGCTTCAGAGGAAATTATATCTTCAGTTATTATCAGTTGTTTGCTTCCAGATATCATCTAATAACCTGGGCGCACCATATTCAGAGACATTGATATTGATTTGGGTGAAGTCCGTACAGCATTAAATGCAGATCTAACAGGCCGTACCTTTCTGTCAGGGCCGTACCTCTGTCTTTTTGGCCGTACTCATCAGCTTGAAATAAACGCCTTGATCTGAGGGTTCCAGTTTGCATTGAAGGAGGCGCCAATACCACTGGATCATTTTGTGCATGTCAGACGGAAGGAGAAAGGGATAAATCAACCCAGCCGTACATTTCTGTACCTCTGCTGCAGCAATCTCCAGGTTTTTAAAAACATTGAAAATTCTTCATTTAATTTGTTGTATGCATCTGGGTATCATTGTAATCCATAGAGAAGTTGAATAAAGGATACTGGCATTGATATTGTTGCATTTCCAGAGCTATTTGATTTTTAGTAAATTTATTTCCATTTATTATCAAAATCGTACCTCTTCATTATTGCATCAAAAACACAAAAAAATTGCAAAAACCTAAAAACGTCGGAAAAACTCAAAACTACAGTCAGATTCAGTGTTAGGGGGAAACAGGGGTTTCTACAACAAAAGACAAAAGGTCAATAAGACAAATATTGAATAAGACAAAACATCCACTCATATAAGACAAAATTTGTATTATCTAATGCAAGAAAAAGGTGCGATTAGTTGTAAGAAGGCAGCGATTCTTTATAAAAGGTAGTAATACAAGTTTATAAAAGATAGAGTTATTAACTAAAAGTGATGTCCTTTTAAATAGTGATCTCTATTTTAAGAGATGTATCTCTTCATAGGAATATGAAAAATATATATTGGTATAAGAAATTTGTGGGATGTTGAGAGGGTGTGAGAGTGGAAGATAAAGAAATATATCTTTAGTACACCAACATAATTTTATAAAGAAAATACAATAGAATATCATAGCAGACTTGTGTATGGAAGATAAAAAGATATATTATTCATACAGTAGCAGATTTATGTGAGAAGAGGGAGGTTGATGGAAGATAAAAAGATACATTATTCATACACTAGTAGATTTGTGTGAGAAGAGGGAGGTTGATCAAAGGAAGATTTTGTGAATAATTATAGCAAATCTTAGAGCAAGATAATAGCAGATTTGTAATCATATTTTGTAATAATCCCACTCCATCATAGGGACGTGACATTTTGATCTCATATACTGGAGGCAAGGTTGTGCAATATTACATTATTATTGTTCCATTATATGATGCTTGCTGTAAAGAGTCAAGGATGACGGGGCAGTCAAGCATTCTGGTGGCAGGAATTATTGTGATATTTATTCCAATGCTGGTTCGTGTGCATTTTTTCCATGTCTACCACCATCATGAAATCGAGGAATTAATGTGGGGAAAATTGTGAGTCTACGGAATACTCCTGACTCAAACTCTAGCCGCCCTATTTGTCAATATCATAGCCATCAAATACACAAGGTTATGAAAGTTGAATGAATGTATGATCTGCCATGCTTTATGAAATTGTGAGTCTAAGGAGACTGGCGTAGGAGTCTTCCGTGGCAACATGGTGACGTGGAGTTTAATATAAGATAAATTATCTATTCAAAGACAACCGCCAATAATTCCAAGTAATCGCGAGTTTCGAAGGGATTGTGTAAATATATTAATGGTGAATGATGCTATATGAACCGCCTATCATAATCATTACCTGTAGTTGAATTAATCAACTAATATTACTTTTGGTGCCCAGAGGAAATCAGATTTAAACTGTCTTCAGCTGACCACAAATGATGACCGAGTCATTCTATAAAGGCAGCGATTAATCAAAGGAATTAAGAGACAACAAATTAAGGTATTAATAAAGAAGGCCGACCCTTTAATAAATCACCCCAATTAAGAGACACCTCTTTTGGAATTATGGTGCTCCTTCAAAAAGTCATCCCTCCTCAGAGGACACATCCCTTGGCATATAGAGAGGTATAAATATAAGCAAAAGATGGAGTTAAAAGGGGGAATCATTTTTCTGATAGATATATGTATTTTAAAAAATAGCAGATCCAAGTGCTCTATGGAGCTGCCTAGACATTGGATGCATCAGTTAATTGTAGATACTTGATACAACACCAAAGATGGGGTTCGCATAAGCACATTGATACAATTTGAGACAACAAAGAGGCATCAATTGCATAATCACTAATTGCATGTTCTCGAAAGAACAAATCAGAAATCATAGTCATATTGATGCCATAATCTATAACATATTCTATCGCATGATTTTAAGTGATCTAATGGAGATAGCGATTGTTCCTCATTATCAAACTTGCATTCTTGAGCTAATTATTAGTATAGATTCCATTTTCAGAATTGGCATCAGAACATTGATATTATTATGATTATCATAATAGCTACTCTTATTCATATATACATAACATACTAGCATAATCAATAATTAGAATTGCTCTTTTAGCATAACTTGACATTCTAATTGATAAAGACCAAGGCAAAATTTATAGTAATTCTATGAGGGACATTACAAGTGGTATCAGAGCTGGTGAACCTGCCAGCCCGTTGGGGGAAAGTCAGAATTAAAATTATGATATCAAAAGCATGGCACCAAAGGAGAGACAATGGTTAGCAAAAGCATTACAAAATGCTGGTAACAAGCTTCACAATTAACACCAATCAAGAAATGATATCTTCAACACCTTGAATGAACTAGAGAGATTTTTGAGTTTAGTGGAGCACTCACCTTCAAATTCATTACAGCTAGCTCTAGTAAACTCTCTAAGGCAACCAAAGTTGCTAAAGCATCCTAATAATGAGATTAAGTTGGTGGTTACTTCATGCTTAAGTGAGATTTTGAGAATTTTGGAACCTCTAGTTCCCTATGACGATGACACCATGAAGGAGTTATTGCACCTGATGGTAGATAGTTTCCAAGACCTAGATGACATAAGTAGTAAGCATTACTCAAGACAGATGGACATATTAAAGATATTTTCAGAAATTAGAGCAAGTAACCTTCTTTTGGACTTAGGGTTGTGTAATGTCCCGTTTTTCCCAGGCAATTGATAGATGTAGTGGTTAGTCTACCATTTGGTTCTCATAGGGCAACATGGTGTTTAGGGGACTCCTTTGAGGGTAATTTGTGGCTCTTTAGCAGGCCTTTTGATATTCATTTCAATATTCTTCAGCTCAGTGGCTTAGTGTATTGGTGGTGTGCCTTCTGGAGGCCGTTCTTGACGTTTTCTCCCATGCTTACTATTCTTAGGAAGTCACTTGGTCATATTGCTCATACTTTCTATTTATAATATGTCATGATTGGATCAGTTGTCATCATGCCTATATTTGGAAAATGTGTTTGGATTGCTCCCATGAGTTGGTATTGGTATTATTTTGGGAGTTGATGGTGTAATTATATTATTAAAGTTAATTTAACTTTAATAATAATGCTATTTAATGATAACTTTATATCATGGCGTTATAAAGGGTTAAGGGGTGTCATGTGGCATTTAATAAAGTATTATATTTTAATATTACTTTATGAAATATCATTTTAAAAAGCTAATGTATTAAATGCTAACAAAAAGAAAATATTATATTTAAAGTTTAATTGGCCAAGTGGGGGCGTGGGCATTTGGGAGAGTATAAAAAGAAAAAGTGAATGCTTTTTCATTAGTCATTGATATTTGTGCAAATTTGGAGAAGACTCAGCAAGGGTTTGCTGGATTAGAGTTTGAGCTTTTTTGAGGATGAAATCCCTCGAAAAAAACAGTGTTTGTAGGTGTGATAGATCACCCAAGGGCGCTAGATTGAATAATCTCATTTAGAGGTTATTATCTGAGCTTCATTGGATTCAGGAGATCAAATAATTCAGAATTTACAGAGGTGATATTGGCAGATCAGAAGTTAATTTGCTATTGGTTAATGCTGATCATTCCATCATAAGTTGGCACGCGTGGGTTTAGCAGCAGGGTCGTACATTACATTGCAGGTCGTACAAGTCAGAGATCGGCGTGTGAATCCCTAGGGTCTGGGCATTGTTTCAACTCCATTGTAGGCGTCTAAGTTAGATATTTATTGTGCAACAAGTTTAAGGAAGGTTTTTGGTAGCATCTGGAAGTGGCGTCCAATTCTGAGAGTCTCCAGTTTGCTGATTAAACAAATTCCAGATGTGCGATATTGCATATTTGTCTTACGGGTATGATTTAAGTATGTTTCCTAAGGCAATAATCAAATCTGAACTATTAATTTCATGCATTTGCTAGAAGTTTGTTTATTTTTGCAAATATCTATATTCCCTGCATTGCGTGGCAAGAACTTTATAAAAATTCAGAAAACAATCAAAACAAAACCAAAACTTCAGATCCGAGGGGGATATTATAGGTTGTAATATCTGATCTACGATATGTTTTATCATTTCTTCATCACAATTAAGAATGTACATGATAAATGTGTGTTTGCAGCCATGAAAGATACTATGATTCTAACTATCTAGGAGAGTGATGTTTTCTCTCGACCCACCATATCTATACAATGGGCTGTTTGGAAACAAGAATGGGTTCTCTCTTCATCTGCATATGCATTGTTCCTCTATGTGTTCACATGTAAAGATCCTTACAAATTCTGCTCTAAATTTTCAGTTTGAGTGGTTTGGGAATTTTGTCAAACACTTGTCTCACAATCCACTCTCAGCATGTAGAAGATGTTTCTTTTATCTTTTTCTCATAAGATGACAAAATATGCATGAATAGGCTTCTAACTAAAGTATGCCAATGCAACGAGGAATGAAATGCAATATTATTACTGATGTTCGAAGACTCTAAGTGACTGAAATGCAAGTGCAGCAATTATTCCCTTCATAAAAAGCTAGTACAGCCAAGAGACATTTTGACAAAAAATTGTCATGCAAACTCTAATCTCCATTATGTACCGAATTGCAAAGTTGGCATAGAAGATGATTACAATAATTTGCAAGTGATCAAACGATTGCTGAATGCCTTTGTTAACATAGGCAATTACATACAAGACTATAATGTGGCAATGAAGCAACTATGACAAAACTATAACCAGCTGTAAACAGCGATATATCTAATTGCAGACCTGAGACTTAGCAAATGCAATGCAAGACACTAAACTAGATGGCGATTTGCTTCAACCTGGGTGACGCCAAAATAAAGGATGACAGCGACTGAAAAATGATTGAATCCATGCCTGGCAGCCACAATTTTCCCTTCAACAAGCAGCTACAGTGACGTCCCTGCCCAGCAAGAAGTCGTCCTTCCTCAAGACGCTGAAACCAAATGAAATCCACCAAAAATTGATCTTATCTTGATGCCAAAATGCTGCGACTATCTTGCTAGAAGAACCACGATTTTCCAACAAATGCAACCAGCTTCTAATGATAAAATCAATGGGCCAAGATGCTGATAATGAACCTTCAAGATGCTCAATCGAATCCTTATGTGCCAAATTTGGTCAAAGACCATTAAATTTGCAATATTCGCCCTTGTAGGAAATCTGATTCGACTTCCTCTACAATCCTCTCGCTAGGGTTGATCTTCCACAACCGAAACTGGTATCCTAGAGTCTTCAAACCCTCGGATAAACAAAGCCTTCAAGCTCTCACCAAACTGATATGAAAAGTATAATCCAAGACATGCTCAAATGGCTTGCTCACAGCTCCTTATAAAGAACTTTTTGATCTTCTAGAAACATCCTCCAAGAAGCTTCTAGAAGATTTTAATTTTTTCCAAAAGTGACTTTATAATTTATTATTTTATTTTAGTCACTTTAATTAAATTAATTAAAAATAAAGTTACCTTTTTGATTTTAATTTATTGAGATAACTTTATAAATAATTAATTTAATATTATTCCCTTATTTGTCCTTTAGCCTTTGGGAATAATAAAGGCTAAATGATCCTCCAGAGTGGCTACTGAGAAGGGGACATTACATCACACAATGTGAGGAAAAATTAAAACGTCACTTGGAAAAAGAAGAGCAATAGATGATCAATTCAGAAAATGAATGGGAGGAAATTCCTTTACTTGTACATACAGAAGATGAATGCAAGAAAATACAAGGTGTGGAAATTGTTCATAAGGAGGAAGATAAATCTTCATACGTTTCTTCTATCACAAATGAAAAAAGTACTTGGTTTCATGAGGGCCATGAGGCAACCACTAATGAGGAGTCGATACATGAGGAGCCAACTAAAAATGATAATGGCTTCACATCGGCTATAGATAATAACTTGTTCATTTCAATGATGTACAAGGTTTTTGGTTTGACTACCAAAATTAGCCTATGAAGAAAAATGCATGTGAAATTCCTTTCTATCCCGAGGTTGCTCTTACTCCATCGCAAGGATCATGCATTGAGAATGATATAGAAGGGATTGAATCTAGTGATCATAAATCAGATTATGGGTAGTCACTAAGGATAAGGATTTTGGTGATAATTCTCCCTCACCTTTTGAGGAGGACATGGTCTCCTCTAATCAGTCAGTTGTTGCTGATGAGAAGAGTACTCCTAACAAAAGTGAATTGAAAGAGATGTGTTGTACCCAAAATAAATTTTTGCTTTAAAGAGACATTTTTGCTAAAATGATCTAGGTCATGTAAACATGTTGTCAGAAGTATGTTTTAGGTCAAACCAAACATAGGCTTTTTTTGGGTTTGTGTCAAGGAACGTATGCGCAAAATTCTGAAAAATTGAAAAGGCATCAATTTCATAATCATTAATTGCATATTCTTGAAAGAACAAATCAGAAATCGCAGTCATATTGATGCCATAATCTCTAACATATTCTATTGCATGATTTTAAATGATCTAATAGAGACAGCCATTGTTCCTCATTATCAAACCTGCATTCTTGAGCTAATTATCAGTATAGATTCCAGTTTCAGAATTGGCATCAGAACATTGGTATTATTATGATTATCATAATATCTACTCTTATTCATATATACATAACATACTAGCATAATCAATAATTTGAATTGCTCTTTTAGCATAACTTGACATTCTAATTGATAAAGACCAAGGCAAAATTTATAGTTATTCTACGAGGGACGTTACATATTTATAGCAATATTTGAGAAGTAAAGTGTATGACAGTAGTTGCATCATCCAAGAGTAGTTTGGTGAATGAGGAAAAATGAAGATTTGAGAAGAAGAATATAATGCAGATTTGGTGAAGGAGTTAAATGATATCATCATGAAGTAAATCACTAATATGGAAAGAGGAGAGTTGTGAATAAGATACATTTGGAGATCATTCAAGGAAGATAAATCTAGGAGGAAGAGTGGTATCAAACAAGAGATCTAATTGTCCATCATCTGTTGAAGGTGCAACATCTAAGAAGGTGGAACCTAGTTTTGCTTTGGAAGTTGGTGCTTACTAAAGGGGATATTGGTGCCTATGAATTCAGTTGTAGGAGTTGGTGCCTCCACTGGGTTGGTGCTTGTTGATGTTAGAACAGCTTCGGGCCTAATCCTTCCAGCCGCGTCATTGAAGAATAAATTAAATGCATAGCCTATCAGCTATTTAATTTATTAATACGCCTATTGGTGAAGAGGCGCTTCACCTTGAATTTAATTATGGTTAATTAATGAAGGCCGACTTCTTGAGGAGACACAATTTTTCATTAAGGCCGACCTTCTCTCATCCGCCACCTCTCTTGGAGTCACAATGATTTTATTGGAGGCCGACATGATGTCCTTCAAGGGACGCGATCTCTCTCTCTCTTGTATATATACAAGTCACTCATTGTTCACTACACATTCATATATTCATTGTATATAGTTCAAGTTTCATGCAAGTGCGAATTTCTCTATGAGCAGATCGAAGCTTTTAAAGGAGGCTGTGATACTCATCAAAAGAGTTGTATTGTCTTTAAGAGATCGCATCATATTGGTGCTGTTGCTTGGCCTCATAATCAGCCTCATTGTAAAGGAGATTATTGTTTCATATTCAATATATAAGTGATATATTGTTGCTGGGTTTTTTCTCCCTCAAGTGGAGGGTTTTCCCAGGGTATATGCTGTGTCTACTTGTCTAAATTTGAATTAAAATCTGCTTATTAATATCTGATCATAAAATTAACATGGTATCAGAGCGGGTTTAGAATAAAATCTGAGCAGATATGGTAGATTACATACTAGAAGAATCAAGTCGAATTAAGAATGAAGAATAGCTGATTTGGCATCAGTATTCTCCTCTGAATTCTCTTATTCTGGAAGAGTCAGTTTGTATTCATCAAGTCGCTGCATCAAGAAGCAAATTCTCAGAAGTTGCTTGGCGAGTTAAAGGATTTGACATCGGATGGTGTCTACGGCGAATGATTGGCATTCAATGGTGTTCAGGAAAAAAGCCATCCGTTAGGTTGTGGTGACCACGAATGTGTATTGGCAAGAAATGACCGCTAATTGTTATTGACCTGAGATGTCATAGGGGTGCACGATTGAAGGTATCGGACTTGAGGTGGAGACAAGATTATACGCTGTCTAGGTAGAGCCTTTGGCTCTGGCTGCCGTCATTCTGAAGCCACGATTGTCTTCAGCCAGTTATCTTAGGCTGACACCATCCTGAAGGCCTGCGATCATCATCTAGTAGAGCTTCCTCTGACCGACGCTATATTGGAAGTCCTCATAGTCATCTACGCGCATAAACTCAAGGTCATCATTCTCCAGATTGCGTCAATAGCTTAGAATGCAGTATAGTTGTGCTCCAATCTCACATGGGTGGGCTCAAGTTTGAAGTTTGCGTCAACTCACCCATAGGCCTTGCAGGTAATCCATTAGCAATTACATCTGAAGCAGGCACATTTCTCCATATCGAGACCATCTCATGCTATAAGGTTCAGTTTGTGTCATGTATTCCCAATTTGAATAATGGGGTATTCATCATTGATGCGGAATTGGATATCATTGTTGATTGCTCAATTTCAATGCATCTTTTGATCGCTTCCGTGGCTTGAGAATCATCACCGCTAGGTGACATGACATCGATGAGTGACTATACTCTTGGGAGGCACTGCTTGAAATTGTAGCATAACAATTGCCTGCTCCATCAAAACCTTCAGGACTTGCTTACAAAGTCAAAGCTTCGAGTTGTCATATTCCTGCAGCAGGTCGTGTGGAAGCAATTGATGCTAGGTCACGATGATGACTGGATTGACTCTCGTAAAATTTGAAGACACGCATGTTGGTCAGAATCGAAGGCTTGTCGAATAAATTTCCTTTAAGAGCCATGATTTACAATCTGGCAACATCAGGCATATTGTAAATCTAGAATGGGCTCTCAAACAACAGTACAGTTCGTCACTATTAGACGAATTACTAGATAAGTATGTTTTGTTCATATTTTTTAGGTAAAACTCAGTTTGCTGAGTTGTGCAGATCTGATGTCATTTATTTGATCATGTGTGTAGTAAAGATCGTGTTTTCTCTTGAATAGTGATCACTGGGATGAGATCCTTTGGAGTCACCATTCATTCATTGTGAGTTGTTTCATGCTAGTTGTGAAGATTTTTGAGTGTGATTTAGAAATGAAAGGAGAATTGCAAGTTCAATTGTGATTGGTTGGTCACATTGATACCATTCTCTATATGCATGGACTGCAATGGTGCCTTGAGAGGCCTAGTTCTATGTTGAATATGTTGTCTGCAAAATGTGTCTGAGAAATTTGAGCTGAGCAAATTGTCTTTTGTTGTGCTGAGTTTTGCACTTTCGAGAGCAGTAAAGATGAAAGCAAGATATATCAAGAATCAACAAAGATAAGTCCTATTCTTATTTTGGTGTACTTAATAATATTTGCTACATGCTTCACTTGTAGTTTGAATTTTATGTAAACTATTATTAATCGTTTTAAAATGTAGGTTGGATCGAAAAGCTGGAATAGCTCAAATGGTTAGAGTGTGTGGCTGTTAACCACAAGGTCAGAGGTTCAAAGAAGCAAACAAAAGATGAATTAATTATCTGAATAACGTGAGAAGATAGTTTACAGGATGGAGAAAGATTCCAAGGCAGGAAGAGCTTGAGGCATCCTGTGAGGAAGTCTTAGCTTGTAGCCATGAGACTGAGTTGGTGACACATATCTATAGACATCTCTCTAGGACACAAGGTTGGATTAGCCTTGGATGGAGAGTTTGCATCCGCAAGAAGATTGAGAAAGATGAAGACTTCTTTGTAATCTCTGAGACAGGGATCAAGAGGGAGTTTTGTGACTCACTAAGAAGTGAAGGTTGCAGTGTTGCAAAGATAGGTGCTAAATCCTTGAAAGATCTCTTCAACAGTTGAGAACATAATTGTACAAGTCTGTCATCTGGATTTGATAGCTCCGCAAACCTATTCAGTTTTGAAGAGATCAGGGATGAGGTCGAAGAGGATTGTCCTGAATTTTCTACAGAGGGCGTTGGAAAACCTTTTCTCTAAGGAAAACGTTGTAGGCAATATTGGATGAGGAGGTTAGAAGGTTGATGCAAGTACTTGGAGCTTCAAGGGAAAGTACACCTTAGACATCTTGAAGAGATTTGGGATGATGGATTGCAAATACATGTCTACACCGATGGAAACCAATTTGAAGAAGTTGAGAGAGTCTGTAGTTGGTTCAAATCTGGTGGATCCTACCTTGTATAGACAGTTGATTGGATTGTTGATACTAGACCAGATATTTGCTATGCGGTGAGTGCACTTAGTCAGTTCATGTGTGAACCAAGGCAAATACATCTAGTTGCAGTGAAGCATATCCTAAGATACTTGCGTGGCACAGTTGGGTATGGCTTGAGATATTCTGTTGGTGTGGACTTGAAGCTGCATGGATATTTTGATTTTGATTAGGCAGGGTGTGTTGCTGATCGGAAGAGTACCTCTGGATGTTGTTTCAGTTTGGGATTTGCGATGATCTCCTGGTGTAGTAGGAAGTAGTCTTCAGTGGCATTGAGCACCATAGAGGCCGAGTATATTGCAGCTTGTGTGGTAGCTCGAGAAGCAGTGTGGCTTTGAAAGCTCCTTGCAGGATTGTTTGGACAATCGTTGGAGCCAACTGTCAGTCATTGTGATAATCAAAGCTGTGTGAAGCTTTCTGTCAATCCTGTGTTTCATGATAGAACTAAACATGTTGAGATCAAATACCACTATATCAGAGATATGGTATCGAGGAAAGCTATCCAGTTGAAGTACATTAGCACTGATGAGCAGACGGCCGATATTCTCACCAAGCCTCTCTCCAGAGTAAAGTTTCTGTACTTTCGAGACAAGCTTGGTATTGTGGAGAATGAATCCCTAGCTGAGAGGGAGACTCAACTTCAGTGACCTTCTGTGATTTGAGGTGTAAGCCCTTGTTAATGCATCTTTCTCTGTGAGAGAAATTTGAGGTGTAAGCCCTTTAATGCATCTTTCTCTGTGAGAGAAATGAGGTGTAAGCCCTTGTTAATGCATCTTTCTCTGTGAGAGAAATTTGAGGTGTAAGCCCTTGATAATGCATCTTTCTCTGTGAGAGAAATTTGAGGTGTAAGCCCTCGTTAATGCATCTTTCTCTGTGAGAGAAATTTGAGGTGTAAGCCCTTGTTAATGCATCTTTCTCTGTGAATGAAATTTGAGGTGAAAGCCCTTGTTTCCACCCTCTGGGAGTAGCCATGGTGGATGTCATGTTGAGCAACTCGATGACAATATCACGAGAGAGAGTCCGTGATGATTTTCTTGTACTTGTGTTTATTCACCCTCTGGGAGTAGCCATGGTGAACGTCATGATGAGATATCACGTTGAGTGATTCTGTGATGGGCACTTGTGCACATATGCTTTACCATACATGGGAGTAGCCATGATGGTTGATATCACGTTGAGTGACTCCATGATGAGCTTCTTTCCACATTTGGGTGTAGCCAATGTGAATGTCATTCCATGACATTGGTTAGCTGGAAGTATTCCTCCCTAGCTGAGAGGGAGTGTTGATGTTAGAACAGCGTCGGGCCTAATCCTTCCAGCCACGTCATTGAAGAATAAATTAAATGCATAGCCTATTGGCTATTTAATTTATTAATATGCCTATTGGTGAAGAGGCGCTTCACCTTGAATTTAATTATGGTTAATTAATGAAGGCCGACTTCTTGAGGAGACACGATTTTTCATTAAGGCCGACTTTCTCTCATCCGCCACCTCTCTTGGAGTCACAACAATTTTATTGGAGGCCGACGTGATGTCCTTTAGGGGACACGATCTCTCTCTCTTCTATATATACAAGTCACTCATTGTTCACTACACATTCATATATTCATTGTATATAGTTCAAGTTTCATGCAAGTGCGAATTTCTCTAAGAGCAGATCGAAGCTTTTAAAGGAGGCTGTGATACTTATCAAAAGAGTTGTATTGTCTTTAAGAGATCGCATCATATTGGTGTTGTTGCTTGGCCTCATAATCGGCCTCATTGTAAAGGAGATTATTGTTTCATATTCAATATATAAGTGATATATTGTTGCTGGGTTTTTTCTCCCTCAAGTGGAGGGTTTTCCCAGGGTATATGCTGTGTCTACTTGTCTGAATTTGAATTAAAATCTGCTTATTAATATCTGATCATAAAATTACTATGTTCCACAGCCTTTTGGGGACGGGGACGTGGGGACGGCTGGGGACGCGTTTACGGGACGTTTCCTAGGGGCAAATTTTTAGGGGACGATAGGGGACGACGACATACAAATTACATATATATATATATATATATATATATATGATTTTTTCAAAAAATATTAATATATTATAGACAGAGAGAGGGAAAGAGAGAGATATATGTCAATAAATTAATAATTGATAACAACAATATCAATATATAAATAAATCGCGAGAGTAGTAGCATAACAACATATGAACATGATAAATGTCATTAAACTTTAAACTTTACAGCATTATAAAATTTATCGCAGCAATATCAAACATAAATAAAACCATGGTCTATCAATATCCAAATGTTTCAAACATGCATCCAAAAGTCTCAAAGTTCAAACATGAAAATCAAAATGCTAAATACATTGTCCAACAGTCTATGAAATTAAGCCTCATTTGGGCTATGAATATCAAAAGACTCAGAACTATCTGAGTCACTATCATCTTCTAGCAAGAGTGGATCATCCAATGGTAGTCCAACCAATCCTGGTTGCACCTCATCCTCATCAATTTGCCTAACGTCCTCAGGATCTACATGCCATCGTGCTGCTAGAGTCTGCCGATACTTAGTAGTCTGACGGTCTTGAAGTCTCAAGGCACTATGAACTGCAACTAATTTCTCAGCTCGTTTTGAAGTAAGCCTGTTCCTCTTAATGGAGTGGATGAAGCCATAGGTGAACCAATTCCTCTCTGCAGCAGAGGAACTAGCAATCTGTGAGAGCAAACGAATGGCAAGTTGTTTCAAATCCGATGTGTCCTTCCCATGAAATTTCCACCATCCAATGGGGTTGTTTTGTGCAATGGTGGCCCTATCTGTCCTAGCCTTTGGTTTGCTGAATGTAGGACCCTGAAGATCAACAAACATAAGCCACTGCTCTCTAATAATGGTTGCTAGCTCATTGGTATATATTTTACGAAGGGCTGTTGTAAGCCCCTCTATCACCTTGTCATCCTCAGAAGGAAGCATTCGGCCAGGTCTAGGTACATACCACTTCGGATTAAGAGAATAGGCAAGCATATGAAGAGGGGTATTCATTGTGTTCCACCTCTTTGTCACAATAGGCCTAATATGGTCCTCATAAAATCTCAACTCAGGTTCCTTTTGACAAATAGCTTGCTTCATTTGGTCAAGCATGCTATCAAAAGTCTCATATATCTCTCCCAAGCTAGGAGAGTCTGTATTTGCATACCGGATTACCCTCACAGCTGGTGATATGAAAGAGCAAATATACCTACAAGCAACAAATTAAATTTAAATATTAGAACTTTTAAAATACAAACTACAAAGTAAAACAAAGTGTAACAAATTCAAAATTTCAAAAACAATTTAAATTTTCAGATTTCTTACTTGATAGTGGCCCACCAAGTTTCATTAAGTACTCTATCTCTCACTTCCTTGCCTTCATTTGTCTTCGACAGATTCCACTTTTTCTGATCTGCACAAACAACCATGGCTTGTAGAGCATCTTGGACCTCCAACATCCTCTCCAGCAAAATATAGTAGCTAGCATATCTAGTCTCAACTGGTTTGAGGAATTCTTTCTTTGAATAAGACCAAAATAGTGCGTGTGAAGTGTGATGGTTGCATACAAACATTTGTATGCCTCTAGCCTCTACAACTGCTGCCCTCACCCAATCTATTTTTCCAATGTCTTTCAAAGCATTATTCAAAGCATGTACACAACATGGAGTCCAAAAAATATGTTTGTAAGCATTCTCAACCATCAAACCTGCTAGCTTACAAACACGAGCTAAATCTGTCACAACCTGCACAACATTAGAAGGCCCAACCTCCTCTATGGCCTCCCTCAAAATGCCAAACTGAAAATCTGAAATATACCAGACCAATTTTTTCGATTTTTTCAAGGCAACTTACAATGAGTCAAGCACCCGTTAAGGTTAGTCAGAAAACCAAAACGATGCTGAAAGTAACTCTAACCTGAATGTACACCAGGATCCCGATATGGGCAAGGTGTGAGCATTGGTCAGAGGGTCTCAAAAGTAAATGCTGGAAAGAACTCTAACCACGAGATGCGCCGGCGAACGACGAGCATTCGGTCAGAGGGTCCCTATCTAATGCAAAACTGGAAAGTAGCTCAACACCAAGCATGTGCTACTCAGTCCATGATGGACAAGAGGCGACCATATGGCGGAGACTTTGAGTTTACAAAGCAAATTAAGAAAATAGGCGGCAAGCCAGCCTCTTCCACTTATTCAGTGGGCAGATACAAACATTGGAAATTGTAGGAATATTAAAATTGCTGACAGTACTACTGTACAGCTTACAATATGTGAAGATTGCCTGCAATATCAAGTAAATACAGCTCTTTATCTTTAGCAATAACAAGTATGTCTTCCTCAATGAATTCCCTAAGCTTCCTATCACCTTCCCAACTCAAGAACCACTCAAAATGCAAACTGTTATGACTGTCCCAAGGTCTGAAACTGGTAAACAGCAACACAGAATTAAATTGAAATGCTCACAACTCTCACAATTCTCAACCGTTTGACCCCAAATGAAATGCAACAGCCCTCTATGACCAAGGCGCCCAAGTGAGGACTGGAAAACTGACCCAATCTGCAGAATTTAATTTTATCTCAACTCCAATGCAAGTACAAAATGTACGGCCCCCTTGAGAAGGGCGATCTCTCTAAATAAAAATCCACACTTGCTTAAAAATTATGAAACTTGACAGAAAATGGCGCCCTACCAAGACAAGTCAGAATGTAAAGTACCCAGAATGAAATCTTTTTGTATTTTTGAATTATAAGTGAAAGTGACAATCAGCTACGAACTCAGCAACCTCTGAAAATGACATGAAAATGCAAATAACTGAACTACCAATGCAAATAACTCTCAACAAGGCATACCTCACTACAAAATGCGCTCAAACACAAGAAATATCTCCACTAGGTGCTATCTCACAAGCACGAAGTCGAGCCAAGCTAGGAGGCATTCATTCCTCGAAGCAATCCTCTCACCATTTCGGCAGCATAACTTTACTCAAGACGTTGGATGATCAAACTGAAGACCAAGACCTCCTTTTATAACTTTGCAAAGGCACACTGGAAGCTTCTAGAAACCCTATTTTCAAATTTTAAAGTAACTCCTTTTCCCTCCAAGGATGGCGTCCCCTTTGTCTAGAAGCAATTTGACTTTTTAATTAAAATAATCTTCACCAAGGATGGGCGTACCTTTTCATACATTGGTTTTTGACTTAAGAATATAATGAAAAGTCTTCATGAAGCGCCACCCCTCAAGGACCCTCTTTTTAAAACAACATAAGTTCAATCACTAGGCCAAGGTGGGGTCAACAGCCAAATATAACATTATAATGTGACTTAGTTAAAATTAATCCAACTTATCTCTCCAAATGAACCCCAAAACCAAAGTTGAGCAATCTGACTGAGCATACTGAAGTAGAAGGTCAATCGAGCCGAAACCAACAGGACCACTGCCAGAAATAGAATTTACTAAAAATAGTAAATTCGTGAAAGTGCTCAGAATGCCAAAACGAACACATCACCGAAAAGCTCACGAAAAACCCAGAAGGAATCCGCAATTCAAATGCCAATCCGTGAGCACAAGAAACCACCAGCCAAGAAACCCTAATTTCACCACCGGAAAGCCTACGGGTCTCCAGAATAGGCTAACGGTAAATCAGAAGAAGTCATGCTCGAGAAGGGGACATTACAAAATCAGCATCCTTACGCTTCCTAGAACAATCAACAGCTCGAAGAAAGTATGAACCAGTAGGGCATGTAACAATAACATTAATGAGTGGCCTATGTCGAATATCAGTCCACCCATCCATGACAATGGAACAACCAGTCCTAAGCCATGTTTGCCTCATCTCCTTCATCAACAAGGTAGCTTTTGAATATTGTTTGTCAAGGGGGGAGGTATGCAATCTATGTTCTCCAGAGGTGGCATAAGAGGGTCCAATTGACAATATTTCTTTCACCATAGTTTTGAAATAAGGTGACCTTGCCAAATGAAATGGAAGAGCATGAGCATAAAAGAATTTGGCCACTGCATCATCAACTTGCTCTCGTTTTTGTGAAATCATCAACCCCATGATTGAAGTTTTCTCACTTGCTTTCTTCTTCCCTCTATCACAACTCTCTGAAACTGATACATTGGAAGAGCCTTGCAAATCAGCTAATGGTCGTTTTTTATTTTGAATGGTAATGATTTGGTCATCACTGCATCCAACCAACTTTGCAAATTGAAGCTGCTGCTCCAATGTTATTAATGTACATACTCTAACACCCTTTCCACAGTCACCCACTAGATGGCCTCTAATCCTAGTATAGCTCCCATGGTAATGAGTTTTACAAACATGACAAAGCCATTTCTTGCTGCCCCCTGAATTTTTTTTCTTGTTGACAGTCACATCTGTGGCAAACTGACGCAATGGTTTGTTGCGGTTGAAAGGGCCTTTTGCAAACCTTTGAAGAGAGGGTATAGGGCATGCAAAATGGTCTGAAGAAGCAGGGGTTGGATTTTCAGAGGTAGAAGAAGGGTCTATTGACATTCTTTGAATTTCATTTTCACTCTCACTACCCTCACCCTCATGACTGTCACTACCATTGCTGTTGCTGCTCATTTTGAAATTTGTATGGCTTTTTTGAATTTTTCTTTATTTTTTTAAAATATGAAGTTTTATGCTGGTTGAAAATCTGTAATTTTGTAAAAATGATACAAAATCATTTAAATGAAAATAAAACTAAAAGCATTAAGCAAAAATTAAAAAATAAAAATTAAAAAACTGATAAAGATAATACAGAAGCAAAAAAATTATTTAAATTTAATCTCAAACCTGAAAGTGGTAGGAAATGGAACTAAGTGCAGTTCCCAGCTCCTCAAGGCGTCCAAAATACAAACAAAATGCAGCTTGAGTGGAGAAAACGCAGTCAAATAGAGGTGCCCTGCTGCGACTTTACCCTAGGCGTGTAAAACAAAAACTTGAGAAATTTGTTTCATGCGTCCTTAAAATGCAAAAACGCCTCTGTCAAATGCCCAAATGCAAGAGTAAAATGGTAAAAAAATGATGCTGAGAGTCTAAGACAGATTTTTGTTTGTTGTGTGAGTTGGGAGTCGTCGCCGTCGCCGTCGCCTGCTCTTGCCGTGAGAGCCAAAACAATATATTTTCAATGTTATGAAACTTTAAAGTTTCATTTAAATTTTTGTTTATGGACTTTATTCATTCGCCTTTACTTGCTGTGGGCCCACGTCAGAATTAGAAGCAATATAAAATGTTTAAAAAACCACGATTTTATGTTATTTTATTTTCTGAGCAGTCCATATACGCGGGGGACGGATAGCGGGGGACTGTTCCCCGGGGACGGCGGACAAGAGGAAACTTTCCCCCCCGTTTCCTGTGAATTTTCTTCATTCGGGGACAGCAGGGGACTGTCCCCGATGCGTCCCCCTGTCCCCAGGACGGATGGGGACGGGTACAGGGGGTTTTGGGGTAGGGGACGCGTCCCCGTGTAACACAGTAAAATTAACAGTGCTTACAAATTGAATGAGGGGTTGGTGCCTCTAGAATTTGTAAAAAGAAGTTTAATAAAAACAATATTTTGCTGTGGTTTTCTCCCGTAAGGGTTTCCACGTAAATATCGTGTGTTATTGTGTTCTTCTCAAGTTGATGTTGAGTAAATGATGTTATTGTGATTGATAAAGTTTTAAATTGGTAAAAGTTGCATTATACTGATTCACCAACCTCCCGCCCCCCTCCCCCAATTTTGTCCCAAAAATCACTGTTTTAAATCGGAAGTCTTAACAGCTTCTGAAAAAACAGCAAAGACAATTTTTAAAGCAAACAACTAATCTAAATAAATAATAAAATAACACCTAGCTAAAAGTGATCTAAAAATAGGCCCTAACCCTCTATTTGGAAATATAACTTTGGAAATGACAACTACTATAAATAAGCACAGCTATAAATAGCAATTTGATGCATGAGCCTTTACTGTGATTCTGATGAGCTCCTGCTCTGAAAACTGTCGGATTTTGAAGAATACTAATACCCTCACCATCACTCTGTGATGTCTTTTCTGATTCAACTTTGATGATTTTTGAAATGACTAAACATTGAAGATGAAACCCTAGCATGATGATACGACTGAAATCCTTGAATCTGGAATCCTGACTGTCTGTTCCAATCAGCAAATTGAACATCCATTGCCTAGGGTTTTGACAAGGTTGAAAACACTTGAAAAACATGGAAAAACCCTGGTCTGCATTGTAAATAGGAACCCTAGGTTGGAATAAAAACATTATGAAACCCTCTGCAAAAAATCAAACTACAATGTTATAAGTAAAGCATGCATGATGTGGGGTAAAAAATCAAACTACAATGTTCTTCATTTTCTCTGAATTTTTCTCTTTTGTGAATGCATAATGTAAGATGTTTGATTGAAAAAAAGAGTGGAGAAAAAGTCTAATGATGAAATCTGCCTTACCATTAATAAGGTATAAAAGGTTAATGTCTAAAAGCTTTCATTTGTGCCAGCTGTTGAAATCACTCAATTGTTAGATCCAAAGCTCTTTGGATATCTTCTCTTTATTACCTTATGTTCAAACAACATGCTCATTGACTCTGTCAAATTAGCTTACAGCATTTCGAAAATGTTCCTATTTTCATTATTAAGTGATCGTGTTCTTCTGTTTGCTAAACCAGGAATTTGATTTGTGGAAGAGTACCTTAGACAAGAAGCAGCAGGAGCTGGCTGTTGGTTTTTTTACTGTGATTCGAAGGCATAAGGATTCTTTTCTTGATAATATGCCATTACATACGGGGTTATCAACTATAAATCAGTCATGTGATTCCAAGACATCTAAAGTTCACAATCTGTTGATTGTACCATACTCAGAAGAATATAAAAGTTATTTGACAGATGCAGCTGATCTTCTGCATAAAGCTGGAGATGTTGCTGATACACCCAGGTTTTATATTTTGTATATATATATACACACACACGTTTTGTTTGTTTGGATGTTGAACTGAATAAATTGTGTTAGACCAAGATTTTACGGATTGTCGTCTTTGTCATGTGCATACAGCTTGAAGCGATTGTTGAAAGCTAAGGGTGATGCCTTCCTTACAAATGACTACTATGATTCAGATATTGCTTGGATGGAGTTGGTGAGCTTAACTGATTTTTTTTTATTAGGTTCCAATTGTTTCAACACTAGAAATAGGTATGCTGTGTAGAGAAATTAAATTACATATTGTTTACTGTTCTATCTGATAAAATAAATACATGAATTGATAATAGAGATGACAATGCATACCAGATACATGAGTAAAATATATCTTTATTCGCACATGAAATTATTACAGAAGAAGACCAAAGATGGTCAGCCAAGGATCAAAGTCGATCTGATTAGATCATACTACTTTTCTTGATGATACACAATTTATTTAAAGGATCTGATGGTTGCCAAGAAGAACATAACTATCAACCAACTGACGCTTATAACTACACAAAGCCGACAACCAATTAATACGTAGTCAGATAACCAATTTTATTGAAACATAATAATAGACATTGTACACCAACTACACATATTAGTTACGTTTTACTTTCAGTTAGTTCGGTAGGTATGGTTATGCTTTGTTGATTGATGGAAATAGCTTTGGTAGTTGCCAAAGGTTGGAGTTTCTTGGCAATTGTTGGCAGGTTTACATAGTCTTTTTGTAGTTGGGAAAAGGGACCATGTGTTGGAATTGTTCCCTTATTCCAGTTTTGTATAAGAGCATGCAATGAAGAAAGAAATCAATTGTTATATCATATGGAAACACTCTTGAATTACTTTACAATTCTCTTATGAATCATTTATGTTTATGAAACTATTATACTTTTCTTTAAATAGGTGTGTATCCATTCAACAAGTAAACATTTGGTGTCATTGCCTTTAAGAAGCTTGATAGACTAAACGATAGCTATATAAATGGGGCAACCAATAGAAGAACCAATAGAATCCAATCAACAAAGAGAAGATGATTTTACAAAAGATTTGGTCTATTTGTGGGATATCTATAAAAGAACACTTGTGAAAGGAAGTTGAATGAAGGCAGGTTCCTCAAAAAGTAATTTGTGTTAACCTAAGAGTGAGTGAAGAAGTACGTATACTCTTTTATTGTTTGCTAGGACTCCTCACAAGACATTTTATAATACTCCAAGATCTATGTGACGGATGAAATTGTGAAGCACGTAGACAACAAGACAACATTATGAGGATAGAAGTTGATAAGAAGAAGAATGAAACACAAATTGATGTTTCACTTCCTATAATTAATTAATGTACTTATACCCAAATAAAAGCAAGAAAGGTCACAGAGTGGTAAAGGATGTAAAGACCTGCCCTAATTGGTATACAAGTTTTTTCGGTTTTTACCAATTCTGCTCTTCAGACATTTCGTCAATCAGTTCACTTCGTACGCTGTTCTGAGTTTGTGTTCCAATTGGCTTTAATGTTGATAATGTATTTATCACATAAGCTACTCACAATTTTAATGATTCAAACATAATATATATTTCTGAACAGTACAAGATGATAAATTGAGAAGATAGCAGCAATATAACATTGAACTCTGATATTTACTTTCCAGATTTTTACATCGTCAATATTATGGATAAAAAACTAAGTTTCAATGATTCTGACCTGTAATCCTTTGCAAGAATTCTCCACACCCAAGAATTAATATCCAATCTTCCATTACTGACAATAAGTCATTTTTATAGGGGCGGCTCTCTCCAAAGGCTCGCACTCTTAGAAACTCTGATAATCGCCAATGCCTTTATCCACGGAACTAAGATTTATTTGATGGCTGTGTAAATGAGATTTCAACTTCATAGAATGAGTCAGAACTTCCCAGCGGTTTGCATCTTACACTTCCTCCCAATGCCACGTCTTCCCATGACTTGTCCTCCTCTAATATACGGTGGCTCTGCTTTTGGATTAGCACATGGGATTATATGTCGGCTGTAAAGAATCTTTCAATTACTGCAGTGATGTATAATGAGGTTATAGAAATAAATCATTGACTCCCTTAAGGTATGCGCTCCCAATAATGTGTCGTGGCTTTAAAAGATATGATGGCGGTGAATAAGAAATTAGTCCTGACCCTGCATCGATCCCATGGATAACTCAGCCTATATTAAAATAATTTGTTCTGAGGATTTCTTGGAACCGTTGAGATTCCATTAAACTCTGCCCATCACGACTTTTCCTTAGAAGCATACATGAAAGAAAAGAGACAAGAAAACTCAAAAGGATACATGCATGTGGTGTAAAAACTCACAAGAGCTTGTAGCAGGATTGAAAGGATTGTTGTGCTAATGAGGCTTTCCAGATATGATTGCGAGAGCTAGAGACAAATTCAACATCATCACTTGCTAATCCATTTGAGCATAATGAGAGAGATTAGATCGTTAATGTGAATGCAAATGCTGTTTTTGCAACTACAATGGTCCATTCACAAATGTGGGTGAATGCAAGGCTCTACATTTCATTAGATGGGTGTGTTAGGGGAGAGACATTTGTTCTATTTGATTGTGGCATCTTTCCTATTATATCAAACTCTTTAAAGATGTTTGTGATGTGGCACTCTTGGAGGTTCATGATGTTTTGTTGGGGCAACCCTTCATGTTCAAATGTCATGGTGTCTATGAGACTAGACCTTAGGGTGGCATTATAGTTTGCAAGAAAAAGTTACAAGATAGTAGAAGTGGCTCCTATGAAGTCATTCTCTTTGATTAGTATGAAGGAGTGTTGACAAGTGATTGTCAATTGGAGACATTTGTTCTACTCATTACCAGATTTAATGAAGAACGGAAGGTTGTAACTACCACATGTGCTACAAATCAACTTTGAAAGCACAATAAAAGTAGATGGACCGGATGCTATTAGGTTACAAAGATGTATTTACTTCACCGACAAATGTATGTTTGCATTGCTAAGTGAAACATTTGATTGATCTCATCCTTGTCACACCATTGTCAAATAAGATTTATAGATCAATCCTTGAGAATGATGAGATCAAGAGGTAGATTCAGGAGTTGATCTAGAAGGGCCTCATTCAGCCAGGTAACTCAACTTGTAGAAGTCCTATTGTATTACTACTGGCAAAAAGAAGGATTGAATGTGTTGACTTGACTATCATGCCATGAACAAGTTCACTATCAAGAATAGGTAATCAATCTCTTGGATTAAAGATCTTTGTAAATAGCATGAGGGGGCACATTTTTTCATGAAAATTGAATTAAAATCAGGGTATCATCAAGTGCTTCTTGAGCTAGTTGACATTTTTGAAGATTGCCTTCAAGTCCAAAGAAGGTATCTTCAAGTGGTTGGTTATGCCCGTTGGTTTGATCAATACACCTGCCATAGGCAATTTATGAATGATGTACTAAGGGCTTTCATATATTCTTTTGTGGTTGTCAAATTAGATGACATCCTCATCTTCAGTAAGACATGGGAAGATCACCTGCAACATGTTGAATATGTTCTTTCAACCTTGTTAGCATAAATTCTATGCCAATGAAGAAAGGTGCTCTTTTGTAATGGAGAGAATCTAGTACCTTGGCTACATGATTGACATAGATGATGTACATGTTGACCTATAGAAGATTCAAGTTATCATATACTGAAGAACCCCAAAAGCTCTCACAAATCTCAGGAGATTCTTGGGTCTAGCCAACTTCTACCAAAGGTTCATGCTTGAATTCTTTTACATTGCATGGCCTCTAAACCAAGAAACAGAAGTGGGGTCCAAAGCAAAATTGATATGGAAAAAGGTGTAACAAAGGGCATTTGCACAATTGAAATAAAGGCTATGTTTGGAAACAATCCTTGATCTACCTGATCTGCAAACAGTCTTCTGAGATCAAAGCAGATGCATCAGGGTATGGATTTGGAGTGGTTTGCACTTAGTTATCACTTAGGTTCTACCCAATATGAAACAGTCCTTTTGAGTGTCCTGATGTGGCATGGTTTGCTGTGACCATCAAGAGATATGAAAGGGAATCTTTACTGGCTAATTGGATTGTGGTATGTGCATGAAGGAATATGTGTCACTGTCAAATAATAGGGAATAAAAATCTTAAATGGAGCCAGCCTTTAGGGATGGATGTTTTCTTGTTGTGATGGATATTACTCTTTCTCAAATGTGGCACTTTAGTTCACATGCATCACATACAATTTTATACCCTCTATGTTTGTATTTTATGATATAGGGATTGCTTTTGTGCACTTGTGGATAGTAATTGCTTTTTCATGTACATTCAGGTTAGTAAGACTGGTCCTATAACTTGGGTCACAAGATGAAAAGTAGAACAGTAGTCCTTGGAAGATCTTACTGCTTAGGGTAAGATATTTAGAGTTCTCCTTGTGGGCATGAGTTTTGCCTCTTTCTAAACAGAATCATTGTCTCAGGGTATGGTCTAATTGAGCAACATATTTATATTATATAATATACAATAAAATCATCTAGGCATAGGGCTTGTTCATTGTAGTGAAAATAATCACACATGTCTAAGTATATGCCATTTGTGTTACCATCACAGAAATTTTCTGAATAATGAAGAGCATTGTATGTAACTAGAGAGTAGTAGACCCTAGTACCGTATCTCCAACAGCAAGCTTCACTAATTTGTTTATGTTTTTCAATTTTATAGACTTATTAAAATAACATTTTCTTTGAATATATTGTAGGGGGTGAATACATCAGAGGTATCTTATTATTAAATGTTTGTTTCTTGAGAACTGAAGCAATCTTTAAAGGCTACAGTTTGCATGGCTATTGTTATCATCACAATTGTACCTCTCTTGATTGTTAGATGCTTTATGACATGTGAATCATTTTTATTGTATTTCCTCTATTGTTGTTGCTATGCTAGTCTAAATTATAGTTTAAATTCTGACTTTCCATTTGCTAGCAGGACTCTCTAGTTGATCTTACCATTGGGCCCTATGAGACTTATGAAGATGCTCTTTATGGATATAAGGTACCTCTCAAGGGTATATATTTTTGGTTTTAATGTTATGTTACAAGGGACAAGTTTTTTTGAATTTTGTATAAAATAAGAATGGTATTGTTTGGCTCAAAAATCCTTATCTAGTTCTGCTAGAAAAATTAAAACTCGTTTGCTTATGATTAAATGGATTATTGAACCATAAAAACTTGCTTGCACATGATTGAAAGAATTATCAAACCATTAATGTGCAGGCAGTAAAGTAAATAAAATGCATCAAAATAAATAAAGCAAACCACAAGGTGATCTCAGATTTATTCAGGAAAATCCCCTTTTGAACAATATCTGTCTATATCAGCATTGTAGTACTACAATGACATATGCCCCAAGATCTCTATCCACAGTTCCCTAGAGCTCTATTAACGAAATACCCCAAGCCTCTATCAAGCTTATACAAATGATACACACAATGGCGTTAGTCCATGCTCGGTGAGGGTCCATATGTTTATGGTATGTGAATCTAGTTAATTCTCAGAATTTAAGTTATGACTAAAGTGGACTGTGTACTTTGGATTATAATTGGCTGAATGGTTGTGTCAGTTTTTGTGCCAATAAGACAAGTACTAATCATAGTTGTGCAGCTCAATTAGCTGGTGGACATTATAATGTTGTAACATGATTGATGCATTCATAATTTTCTTATAATGACTAAAAGCTTCAAATAAGTTCAGCATCTTATCATTTTGAGTTGTGATATATGCAAGCACTGAATAGTAACAAACATGCAAAAGATTTGAACAGGATTTCTAAGCTGCCTACCATAGATTTGTCAAATACCAAACAGAAAATTATATAAGCATAATTTAATTGCACAAAATATTAATCATCTCACAAATGCTGAAAGTCAAAAGATATTGAAATAAAACTAACATTTTTTTCTTTGATCTTGTAGGCCACCTTTGAAGCATACATAGGAATTCGAGATGAAGGGGCAACATCCCAGGTCAAACTTTTCAGCAATCATTTACAGGTGCGAGTGTGTGATGCCGAGAAACCCTTTTGAAAGTGTAAAATCCATCTTTATCAGATTAAGTGAACAAGCAAAGATCTGTACCATATGATTGACTATTGAATTCTTTGTAGGATTTGGAAAATAATCTCCCCTTGGATGACAAGTACAAGTCAAAACATGTGACTGCTTCTCCTATTCGTGTGATCCAACTAATTTATAATACTGGGGTATGTTGTGTTTGAATCTTGAATCAATTACTGAATGTGATTATCAGACATAATGTTTAGACATAAGGTGTAATTGTTTAATATTTATAATGTTGTATTGACTTGTACACTAATTATATCTAATGACATAATTAACTTACACAATGTAAGTTACAGCAATGTGACTTACACAATGTAAGTTACAGCCAATGTAACTTACTCCCTCAATAATAAATAAGCATGCACACACATTCCAATTGTGCCCATTTCCTTCAATGCCATGTTCTTACAACATTTGGTATAAGAACCTTCCACCAACTTTTCAGTGTTGATAGCAATCATTATCACGAGTTTGAATTATGGGTCTGAAAGATTGAAGAGCAGACGTTGTGGAGTGTGCAGAGCTGTAGACATTTTGCAGAAGATTCAGACAATGTTTGTTGTGTGGGATCTGAGCAGTGTTAGCATTCTGAAATTCATAGTTAAAATCAAACATTAAAATCTGTGCAGTTGGCCTGATGGACAGAGGCACAAAAATTCACACCTTGGAAAAGTCCACAGGTATAAATTTAAAATACAACAGAGAACTAGGTCAGAAAAGTACAGATAACAGAGTGTGAGGGCAGAAAACCCTGTCATGTGGATTGGAGATAAGCAATGTTCCACGGAGTTTCCTGACGGAGGGACGCAGGGATGGGGGAACCAAGGGCCTAAGTTGGGGGATGGCGGCGGGGGGGCAAGGGGCGGTGCTGATATACATATAGTACTTGAAAAACTAATTAAAAGATGTATAAGAATTACATTTCAAATGAAACTTTGTCAAATTAGTAAAATGGCAAAATTGCAAATACTAAATACTAAAATTTTAAATACTTGAATACTAAATAAAATTTGACAAATGAAAATTTCAAATTGGAGATTTCTATTATATCCAAAATATCATAAAGGTGATTACAATGCGTAGCATGATATCAAAATTACAAAATGTCAAAATGTAGTGAAGGGAGGCCTCTAATCATCCCCAAACTCCTCATCACTAGAACTGCTGGACTCCTCATGGTCAAGCGCCGCCAAACTAATACCAATCAGCCTTGCATTTGAAGTCGTAGCATCCTCATCAATCTATGCTTGCTCTACATCCCATTGTGTTGTTGGACTCTCTTTGTACACAAGTGTTTTGCGGTCAATGAGACATAAAGCACTATGCACAACCACAAGCTTCTCTGCTCTCCTAGAGGTAAGTCTATTCCTCTTAAGAAGTGAATGAAGCTATAGGTAGACTAGTTCCTCTCAGCAACTGAAGAACTAGAAACCTGAGATAGCAATCGAATGGCTAGAGTGTTAGTCAAAGATTCCGATCCATTACAATTCCATCACAAAATTGGGTCCTCCTGTGCCATAGTTGCCATATCCATCTTGGCCACATCATAATAACCCCTAGGAGTGGGATTTGATCCACTCAGTGCGAATTGTGTCGGCATCTATACGATCATACATCCTCTGAATAGCCCTAAAGAACTCTGCCTTCACCTCAACATCCTGTATCGGTGTAACTTTGCCAAGCCTAGTCTTGTAGCACTTAGGACTCAATGCATGGGCATCCATGTGCAAGGGAGTGTTGAGCTTCTCCCATCTCCGATGAATGATTGGCTGAATGTGCTCATTGTAGAATGCTAATGTGGGGTACTTCTCTCACACGGCAACCCTCATCTAGTGAAGCATAGAATCAATGCACTCATATACCTCTCCAAGGTTAGGTGCATTCGCATCCCCATATCTGATGACTTGGAAAATTGGAGCAATGATGGAGGCTATATATTTTGCATCACTCCACGACACATCACTCTTCATTGCATCCTTCACCCTCCGTCCCTACTTTGTCTTGGACTTGGCCCATCGCTTCCAATTTGATGTCATAACCACGAGTTGTAGTGACTCTTGCAACTTAATCATTCTCTCAAAGAGAATGAAATATTATGCATATCTAGTCTTAGTAGGTTTCAAGAACTCCTTAGAGAAGCTCCTGAAGAGTGCATGTGAAGTGTGGTGGTTGCAGATAAACATTTGCACATCTCTAGCATCACTGACCATTGCTTTGATCCACTCAATCTTTCCCATATACTTGAGTGCATTGTGCATGGCATGGACACATGGAATACACCAAATATGTCTGTAAGTTGCATCAACAAGTTTCTCCGTAGCTTTGCACACATATACTGCATCTGTCACTACTTGGACCACATATGTGTGGCCCAACCTCTTGAATAGGCTCCTGGAGGAGCTGAAATTGAGAATCAACATCTTTGCGATGCCCTGTACAATCAACTGCCTTAAGAAAGTATGGGCCCTTTGTACATGTAACCATGATATTGGTGAGTGGACAATGGTGTAATGTCCCCTTCTTAGCAGTAGTTAGTTTAGATGCCCGCCAGCGTATTTCGGATGCTCGTAGGCTTGTTGGAAGTGAAATTAGGGTTTCAGGTTGTTCGGAGGTTTCTTTGGTCTTTTATGGGGTTTGTATGCAGTTGTTTTGGAGAGAGGTTTCTGGGTCTTTCTAGGTATTCAGAGAGCTTCAGAATGGTGCGACATGCGTTTGCATCGGAGGACTTTTCTGGTCTTACTATTTTTAGTAAGTTACGACGGCTGCTCGGATTGTGGTTAAAATGAATTTGGAACCACTTATTATTTTTAGCAATATGCTATTTTTAGTAAGTGCTATTTTTGGCAGTGATATGCTTGGAAACAGTTCAACAGTTCAGTGTAGTTTCTATTTCGGGCATAGCAATTTTGGTAAAATTGGCTTCCAACACTTTGGGCTTATTGAGCAAATTGAATAACTTAAGTCATTTTAATATTCTATTATCATTTTGGGCCCTTGGCCTAACATAATGACTTAATGTTGTTTTAAAAGGTGGGCTTTCAGGGTGGACGCTTCATGTGAGGTATTTTAATATTTTAAAAGTTAAATATTTGCTTTTATGCCTTGGACGCCTAGGAAGAAGGAGAATAAAGTGTTTTTAAAAATTAAATATTTCAAATATGCTTGGGCGTCCCTTTTGGAGGGAAAAGATGGAATTTGAAAGGTCACCCCGAAAGTCTATTTAAGCATGGCTTTGCTCATTCATTTGGCATCCATTTATTATTGACGACGAAGTGTTGCTAAAATGATTTCAGACCGTTGGCTTCGAGGAATGCATATCTCCTAGCAAATATCGGTTTCGTGTTTGAAATATAACACCTAGCTGATTGAGACTGCTTCTTCATCCAGAGGTTACAGATTGAGCTTCATAGAGATTTAGTTTGATGTTATTTTCTGATTTTGATGTTGCTCTTTGTTCTTGGCTGAAGCACGTTTTTGTTTATAGCTCTTATTGTGATTTTTATTTCATCTAGGGTATTTTCTCTATATGCTTCCTAGCTCTAGGCGCTTCATTTCTCAAATTTTTAGATTTTATAATGCAGATTTGGATTTTTTAGACAAGGTCGACCCCTCTAGGAGGCCGCCCCATCTTGTGGCTTGCCTTGGGATTCGTGCCTATCATTTGTGGCGTTTTTGGAGGTGTCTTTCTTGTGTATTTTGGATGCCTAACATTTGTTGTTCATTTGCTTTCAATTTCATATGAATTGGAGGTGTTTGGTTGAAGATATGAGCATTTTAGTGTTACCATAGCTTGCTGGTTTGATTATCAGATTTCTGTGTTTTTATATCAGACCTGGTTATTGTAATTATTTGCTATATTTCCTTAGCGATAACACTCCTAAGTGTAGCAAGGAATATTGTAAATCATATGGGTTTGATTATAGTTACATTTCTTCATAATATCATTGTATGATAGAGCATATTGTAACGTTGATTCCAGTAGTACTGGCCAGCCATTTACTTTCAGCATTCTATATTTTGTAACTTTCACTCCCGCTGAATAAGTGGTCGAGCTTTCATGGTTGGTTATCAACCTACTTTACTTTTAGCATTTGCTTTTCAGAATTGCCGGCTAGCTGCCTACAGCATTGTACTTTCATTTCCAGTTTATAGCTAACGATCCTCTCACACCGTATGCTGTCACCTCACCCACATTGAGATCTTGGTGATCAAAAAGTGAAGGGTTCCCTTTCAGCTGGTTTTGATTATTGGGCTAACATTAATTGGTGCATAATTATATGTGAAAATTCAAAAAAAAATACGGGGGGGTTATTTCAGTGGTATTAGAGCTTGTTTTTCTGCTATCTTGTGAAAACAGAGTTTTAGTTGTCAGATGAGTGATAGAGAAGTCAGATACTACACCAGAGGATAGGCTAGAGTTCAGTATCAGAATCCACTAGTTCCAGATGGAGAGACTTTCTCAAAGGCTTTGAGAAACAGTGGTAAAGCAGTTGAGACCATGGTAGATAGAGATAAGGGTTCAATGGAGGATAGAGAAGCTAGAGCTGAAAAGAAGTTCGACACCATGTTGGACATGATGTCACGATTACTAGCTAAGATGGATCAACAAGTAACTCAAAATCATTCCCAGCCTCAACAAAATCATGTTGGAGAGAACAACTCTTCGGAGACAAATGGAAGAGAGAGAACTATCGGTCAACATGTTGCAACTACTAGAGGATTAGCCTCTAGACCTCTCATTCCCAACTTCATTCCAAGGGAAGAACTGTCGGTTGAAGCTAAAATGTCGTTGGCGGATGAGGTGAGGAATAGCTACATGGAGTATGCCTCGCTACTAGCAGAGATTCGTGACATTTGGTCATTGGATCAATAGATGAATCAGAAGAAGAGAAGAGGAGGCAGAAGAAATGACAATCGTGCTCCTGCGGTCTTGTGGGATAAGAGGAATTTGTTGCACGCGGGTCTCTTCGTTCTCAAGAGATCACCAAGGAACGAACTGCCCTTATCCACCTCAACATAAATTGAATGAAGAAATTGCAAGGGAAATGTATACAAGCTAACTTTCAGAGAAAACTATTTCAGATCTCGAGAGAGTGAAATTTCCAGATTTTGCCTCTGAGGGAGGAGCTCTCCGCGAAAGGATGTTAGCGCAGATTCAGGACGCCAGTGCGATGCGCTGTCGCCCAAATGGTGCGCTGGCGTCTTGAGCGACAAAAAGCTCAGGAGCTCAAGCGGGAAGAACAAAGTCTCACTTGCTAACTCAGGTTTGAGGTCTACTAAACAGAATAATAAAGTAGGGAACAACAATTATGAGAAAATCACAAGGAGAACTTGGAGAAAACTTACCTTTAACTGGACATTCGAGTCGTCACTCCAAGCTCCGCTTTACAAATGAGGGGAAAATGTTGGGGCTATAAAGGGGCTTGCCTCAGTCAGACCCCCACTTTGGTGTTTCCACCTCCATGGACAACCAAAAAGCAGCGATGTAGAAAAATATGGTAAAGAAGATTAAAATAAGTGCAATGAACTCTACAAAAGACAAATGCTACTCTATCAAATCACAAAGGAGAGGAATGAAGCGTTACCACCTCCACCCAAAGGCTCTCAAGGCCAATGAAGGGAGAATGCAAGCAACGAACTTGGCAAAGTCACCACCGCTGCAACCATGGTGAAGGGAGGTCTCAAGGACCCTGAAGTTAGATTCCGTGAGTTGGTGTAGCTGAAGCAACATGGTTCGCTTGACTCCTATGTTGCTGAAAGGCTTTCTGTGATGGTGCCCAATATCACAGAAAAGAGGCTAGTAGTGTTGTTTACTGAAGGTTTGACAGAACCATTGAAGGGTTGGGTCAAAGCCTTTGGTCCACCCACTTGTTGTGACCTTTTCACACATCACCCCATTCAAAATGGGGACCCCCTAATTTTTGCTCCATTCCCATCTTTTGGCTTTGGTTTTCTCTCTCTCTGTCTCTGTCTCTCTTTTTGCTCCATCTGTCTCTCCGGGGTGTGCCCGTCTTTGAGCTTGAATTGAGATTTTGGCTAAGTCTGAGAATTAGGGTTTTGGATCTTTTGGTCAATTTGGGGTCAAAATTGAGTTGGCTAATTGAATTCTGATTGTTACACCGTGCTTAGAGCACTTTAAGCTATCTGCTTGCAAATTTTGAGCTGAAATGGACAACTTTCTACTTTTAGCAAGTATCACCTCTAGGAGCAGATTTTATGGTTTGCATGCAAAGTTTTTCAGTGCATGTCTAGAGAATATTTATGGGTTTTCCAATACCTACGTGGTGATATAACATGCAAGATGAGATGATAACTTTCAGCAGTCTTCACTTCAGAGGCTATTTTTAGGGTTTGCATGTTGGAATCTTCAATGCATGTTTGGATATTCTTTGTGGGTTTTTCGGGAGCTTCGCAGTGATATAACATGCAAACCAGGATCAAGACCTTTTTGTGAAGTTGTCTTCAGAGACTATTTTTAGGGTTTGCATGCAGGACTTTTCAGTGCATGTCAACATATTCATCATGGTTTTTTCAAGAGCTACGCAACAAGGTAACATGCAGGCAAAGTTGACCACCTTTTAGGAACTTACTATTTTAAGCTAGTGCTTGCATGCAGTCTAGTTTGCTGGGTTTTTCTAGGTTTTGTGAGATCTCTCGGGCTGCGTGACATGCAAACACATCCGGTAGCTGATTGGTCACTTTTTCAGACACTTACTATTTTGAGCAAGACCACTCTAGTTGCTACCCCAACACTTAAGTATCACAAACACAACGAAATGCAACAAAAACAGAGTCAAACGGAGGTCATTTGAGCAACATGCAAGTCAGATTAGGGTTTCCAGCTTTGGGACCTAAAATGAGGGGTCAAACACCAAAATCTCCAAAAACTGATGTATCCCATTGCGATCAGTATCTTTCAAGGAATCCACTTGTAAAGTTTGAAGGCAATTTGAGCACTTACTGTTTATAGTAAGTCACTTCTCAAACAGGCTATAAATAGCAAGTCAGTGCGAGGCACCAGTGTGAACAAGTCAGTCAACCCACGAGGACCCCATGGAGCAAATTTCACGTCGAGCAGAGTTGCAGAAGTCCTGAAATCAAGCAGTTACTATAAATAGTAAGTCACCTCCAGAAACAAGCTATAAATAGCAGGTTGACACAAGATGGCAATGTGAACAGATCAACTAGATCATGAGGATCTTGTGGTTAAAATTTCATATCAATCCAAGCTACAGAAGTGTGAAAACCAGAGGCTTACTAAATATAGTAAACAAGGGGTGAGCAAGCTAGAAAAGTGGCTAAGTCTTGAAAGTTTCCTGTAGACCCCCCAAAATGCTCCCAACATGGAGGAGGTTGATAAAAAAGTTTCTAAGCTATTAAAAGTTCTTGTTGGATCCCCTAAGTGCGCCCACTCCACCAGGCAAGATGAAAGAATGTTATAAGTTTGAGAAAGTTCCTACTCAACCCCTCATATGCGCCCTACCTTGAGAGAAGATGGGAAAATATACTAAGTGTTGGAAAATCTTGCAGAGGCCTTGAAATGCGCCCATGTCACCTAGCACTATGGAGGATGTTGAAAATATTCTAAGTGTAGAAATTCCACCTGCCCAAGGCAAATGCGCCCCCAAGAGGATGAAGATAGGGTGAAGAATATTGCGAAGGCATGAAAATTCCTGTCCCCCCTCCAAATGCGCCCAACTCCAAGAGGCATGAAGGAAAAGTTATTAAGTGTTGCAATATTCCTGCAGGATCCCCTAGATGCACCCTTGATGGATATGGAACTAGAAATTTTTCTAAGTAAAAATTCCTGTAGAGGGTCCCAAATGCGCCTAGGTTGGTTGGTGGCTAAGAAAAAAGTTGCTAAGTGGTAAAAGTTCCTCCTCCCCCCTTGATATGCGCCGAAAGTTGTTGAAGGTGGTGGCTTTTTAAAAAATGTTCTAAGTATTGTTAATTCCTCCTAGCCCCCCGAAATGCACCCTCATCAAGTGAAGGTGAGAAAAAGTTTCTAAGTATAAAATTTTCCTCCTCCACCCCTTATATGCGCCCAAGGTGGAGTTGGGTAAGTTGAAAATATGCTAAGTATGGGAAAATTCCCCCTCATCTAGAGAAATGCCTCCAACTTGGAGGAGAAACAAGAAAATTTCTAAGGCATTATAAATTCCTCTAGACCCTCCTATATGCGCCCATGCTCATGTTGATGATGAAATTTTTTCTAATTGTTGAAATTTCTCCTCCCCTAGAGAAATATGCCCAACCTTGGGAAGGGATGATAAAATTTTCTAAGGCATGTATGAACTGGCAGAGAAGGAGTCAAAATGCGGCAGCTTCATGAAGTTGAATAAAATTGTCGAAGGCAAAGCAAGAGAAAAAGAATACACCTAGAGAGGAAGAGTGAAGATGAACTTTGATGATGAAGTATTTTTCTAAGGTATAAATTGCAAAAATTAAATGTACCCCTTCATAGTGATACACATGAATTTGGCACTTTCTGAGGGGAATTTTCTTCTGGGTACCGGATATCTTCGACAAGGAGATGATTTTGAAACTTTCGACGCCTCGCCTGAGACTTTAAGATGGAGATTTTACTTAGGTGCTTGGTTGATGAAATTTTCTGGAGGAAATAAATTATTTCTAAGGCAGATTGGTTGGAAAATTTTCTAAGGCAGAGAGAAATCAAACAACACCCTTCAAGGTGCACCCTCAAGATCGATGAAATTCTAAGAAAGACTTGTTTGAGTTAAACGTGCCCATCATAGAGAAGGAATTTGAAAAATTGGCTAAGTCAGAGGAAATGAAGACACAAAGGTCTAAAATGTGCCCAACCTTACATGAGGCATTATGAGCTAGAATCAACGTAGAAGAGAAAATTTTCTAAGGGAACAAATATGGAGTTCAGGACATGATGTGTGCTCTAAGCAAGTTGAGATGAAGATAAGTTAACATGTAATATTTGCTGAGGATGGGAGAATAAAACAATACCCTCTAAACGCGCCCTCAAGACAGATGAAAGTTTCTAAGGCATCAAAAATGAGCATCGAAGAGGATACATGGTCAAAGTACGCCTATGATAAAAGAGTGAAGAAAGCAAAGTTTGCTAGAGAAAAGTGTTGAACTCTATTGGATCCAGAGATTAATTGGACATTGGAGATCAAAACATGGATATTAGGTGAGTAAAATGGATTTATATTATAAAGTGTTTTGATGCTCTTCCTTTTGTCTGTTTTGCAGGATGAACGTCGGGGCCAGAGCATGACTTGAAGCAATGAAGCAAGTAATCAAGATGATATTACCAGCTTGACAGGAGATAAAGTTATGTGTTTCGAGCTCCTCCACGAGATCTCACTTGCGTCCAAACCATGAAGGGAGATGTTATCAGAAATGGCTAAGTGTTGGAATTTCTCCTCAAAGACCCAATATGCACCCAACGCAGTCAGGTGAATGGCAAGCGGGAATGATTGAATCCAAGACAAGAAAATCTTTCAAGTTTAGAATGAAGGAAAAGATGAAGTACCAAGCGTTGAAGATCATCCTCAGGTACTAAAGTATACCTAAGATGCAGCGGTAGCAAGGAGAAAAATCACCATCAAACAAGAGAAAGAAGTTGTAGTCTTGGAGTTTCAGGTTGAGAATGTACTTGCCATGCCAATTGAAGCTATGTTGGCCAGATTCATAGAGTTTGTAGTCAGGAACAAGAACAATGCGAACGCATCTATGGACAAGAATCTTCTAGAAGGATGGTGGACATTAATTGCTCATTTATTACCCCTCTTCTTGGTGGCAGTTTTTTAGGGTTAGGGTTTATGTGGCTCAATCTGATCCCTTCATTGTAATTGAATCTAAGCCGTATGTTTGACTGGGCCAACTATAAAAGGGGCATCCCCCCTCATTTGTACATCATTAGATTAGATTAAGATCAGAGAATAGAGCAAAGAGACTGATAGTATAGTTGTGATAGCTTAGCATTAGTTTGTTAGCGTAGCTTGAAGAGGAAGGAAAGCTTTCTCATTGAATGCTTTGTAAAAGGTTGTTGTGAACACTCTCTCAATAAAAAGAGTTTTCATTGATGATGTTTGCATCTTTTGTTGTGAGTAGCTAGCAAGGCTTTTTCGTCCTTCCGAATCACTTAGCATTTTCAAAGTAGTGTAAAGTAAAATAAATTTCGTTTCATGCAAGTAGTTAGTTGTGTATTGTGGTGTTTGATCAAGGTAGCTTCAACTTCGTTTAATCCATACCACTAGTAGCTTGCTGACGACAAGTTTGTCTTGTGTGGTCGACTGTAATACTTTATAAGCTTAACTTCGGTTATGATTCACATCTTGGCATGCGTCGTTGTGATGGCGTCTTTATGCTGAATTGTGACTTGAACACTCGTTGCTACCCCCTTGAAGATAGCACTGACTTTGTAGAGGCTGTCCAACGCGAGGCGAAGCAAAGTCTGGTTGAAGCCTACTGAAGTTGATCCCACGTCCAGCTTTAGGATATAACTTAGACCTTCTAAACCCTGCACTTATTTAAATTCCGCACATTTCTGGTTAGTATAGGAAACACGTACCTCATTGCCATATCATTCACATCACGTGAAAATCCCCTTTTCCTTAGTCTGCTGTCTATTGTCAAGTACTTCCGAACAATTGTGTAAGTCCCCTCGTGAAAACAACATATCACAACGAACCAATTGAGTGTACTCCACTGCATTGAAGGAACCTTGGAGTTGAACGTATGATATCTCTCGCAATCTTAGCTTACGGAATACTTTGATCAAGAGAGAATGAAGTAGCCGTTGGATACTTTATTCTGCTGATTGGTGTGGTCACAAAAATCACATCAACAGGAATTGGCACTAGAGGGAGGGCTACTAACAGCGACAGCATACAGTTGTATTGAAGTAGAAAGGGTTTGAAGTACAAAAGGTTCTATTGGAGAAAATTATCATGAGTCAAGATGGTGTTCTCTCAGGATTGAACAATCCCGCGCGCCGCCAATAGAAGAAGCAGCTACATCTTGGATCGCATCAGTTCGTTTTCGCCAGACAAGCTTAAGAGAATCTTGAGGTCTACGCCCAGTTTATCTAAAGATTTTGTGGAGTTAGAGCTACCTACGAGATCAAGGAAGAAGAAAGAAGCTCGACCAAGCAAAGAGGTTCAGTCAAGCGAAGAAAGTGGAGAAGAAATTTCAAGCTTATCCAGAACTTCACCTAGTGCTTCAAGGTTTGCTCACCTGAGACAAGTAGTAGCTACTGTTCCAATGGTCATTCAGCAACAACAACCCGTCCAACAACAACAACCGATTCAAGCTACTGTACAACAACCAACCCAAGTTATTGTGTATCAACGACGACAGCCAATTCAAGCAATGGCTCAACCAGGAGGTCAACTGGCTCCAAATGGTGCTACGTGGTTGGTTACCAATGCGTCTCCACTAGAGTTTCCTGATTACCATGACATGAGAAAGAATCTTGAAATTTTTTGTACCAAGTTCCAGGTAAACCGTATTGCCGAAGACCACATTAAAATGTTTGAAGATCACCTATGCAATAGGCAGGTTGCATATGCAGACGTGGCTTGCCGCCTATTTCCATATTCTTTGGGAGAAGAGGCTCATTTTTGGTTCATTCACCTACCAGTGGGGTCTATAAGATCATGGGAGTAGATGAAGGAAGCCTTCATCGAAAAGTTTGGTATACCAGTCACCTCTGTAGAGCTTTATCGTCAATTTGTAGAAGTGAGAAGACAGGACAAAGAGCCCATCCATGCATTCAACAATAGGTTCCAAAAGGCCCTCACAAGGTTACACGCTCCTTATGTTGTTGTTGATGCTCAAGAAAGCTACTATTCAGCACTCGATCCTTTGACTGCAATGTTTGTGAAATGTCACCCCACTCCGCCGAACATGAATCAAGCTTACGCTAAAGCTGTTGAAGTAAGTCAATGTTTAGGACATAATATAACTGGATCCTCATTATATGCTGGCCTAACTACGGCAAATAATCAAGTACAAGCATTCGGCTCAACATGGAATCAAAAAGTTCCAGCGTTAAATCCAATTCCTCAGCCAACTTATCAAGTACCAGCACCATCAAGTCAGTTAGTTCTCCATCCTGGGATGCCTTTGTCCCAGACGCAAGTTACACAGCCTGTTTAGCTCTAGAACACAGTGCCGCCAGTGAAAACTCAAGAGGAGAAGGATGAAATAAAAGATTTAATAGAACAAGTGAAGAGGTTGTCAACTGAGGTGACTTACCTCATAAATCAAAATAATCAGACACAAACTATGCAACGAAATTATTAGGCACACCAAGGTGCTAACCGAGGATATCAAAATAATCCTCCAGGTCATCAAGATACCCATCAAGGATACAACCACGAGAACAGTCATGGGTATAGGAATAATAATTAGGGATTTTAGAAGAGGTCCTGGAATACAGTGCCCAACAATGGAGGTGTCCCGTCACCATTGGACAATCCACGATGTCCTGAAAAAAGTCCTGCAGATAGAGTTTATATGGCAGAAACTGCCTCGTTAGGATGGTGTAGGTTACATAACACAAGCAAACACTCTGAGCTTCAGTGCTACGAATTCCAAGCTGTGGCTGGTATTCTCAAGAGTGAAGTAAGGAATACGGAGGCCACAAAGAACCCTCCAGTTACAGGATATTAATTAGTCCCAACACCTAGATATGATCAGGCGTTGATAATAGAAGATTGCAATTTCCCGCCTGAGTTTCAAAGTTACATGCCCCCACCATTTGATCACAAGTTTCCATTAGCTTCAGCGAACGGTCCCGTGGGGATGCTAGAGTTTCAAATACCGTCAGAAGTTCACGCCACGTATGCATCACCAGAAGAGCCTCTTCATAGGGATGGTTATATTTTTCCACCTCTCAACAACATTGTTTTAGTAGGAGTAAGAGAGGTACAACCTTCCAATCAATTGGAGGAGGAGCCCCTAAAGTATATCAAAGGAATTACCACCAACAACACGAACCTATGACGTCATCAATATCTCCAAATAATTTTACAACTCCCCCGCATCCCAATGCAAGTAACAATCTGAGTTTACCAAAAGATTCTCCAGAGTACAGGCAGTAGAATGCAATGCAAGTCGGAGGTGGACAACAAGCTACTCAGTAGCCCGTTCATCAAGTTGGGCGAGGACAAAAGGAGAGTCTTCCTAGAGAAGATGTGGAAAGACTTAGCTCCTATGTACTAGAAGAATTCAAAAGGATGAAAGTTAGTCTCCCCCTACATGAGCTAATGAAGATTTCAGAAGTAAGGGAGACCATTCTAGGAAGCTTGAATGAAGCTCCTATTGTGAGGAATACATCCCAAGAAGCAACCGGTGCACCAAGAAATCCTCCTGTTGTTACATAGTGTCGTCTTGCACAAAACACGAATGTGGTAGAGGATGTGCCACAGATGCCCTATGACGCTTGGGAGGCTCCGCAACAGCCTCAAAATTTTGTAGGTACGGTACAAGGTTCTTCAAACACTTCTGAGAAGCCAGAAACAAAGATTAAGGAGAGAGTTTAGCCTGATGTTCTTACAGAATAGAAGAATCCAAAAGAGGTTGTCCAAGACAATCAATCTCAATTGAATAGGAAAGATGAAAAGAAGACTGTTTCAGTAGATGAAAGGAGAAAGCCAGGAGAAAGGCACTACCATCCTGACATTCAGTCATTGATCACCAAGAAGAATAAAGTCTTTGGTAGTATACCTCTTGGGAGACCTCCTGAAAGAGGTTGTGGACATGTGTGTTGGCGTTTCAATTCGCACCTTTGGAATGCAGATTGGAAATAGACAACTATGCATAGATAAAATGCTCTTCGAATTAGGAGGGGAAGCTCCCTCTTTGCTGATGATGCTTTAAAGAAAGAAAACTAAACTATTGCCAATCTTTTTGTTCTCAGCTTGAGAGCACAAGGTTATAAAACTCTGCGTTGTAGTTGAGGTTTTCTCTTTTAGAACTTCAACTACAACTAGGCCTACTCTAATGACGCTTCTAACTACTCAAATAAACTCAGAGCATGAGAGTTAGAAATAAACAAGCAATGATTTCAACACAGATACTTAAACAAACTTCCTCCCAACGTACATTTGAAGACTCATTTTACTATTCGATGCAAGTTGAAATAAAGATTATGTAAGCAGAACACAAAACTAAAACCTCAGACAGTAGATCAAAGCAGCAAAGTAGGCATAATATTTCCTTTCTCAAATTTCAAATAACAATGATTACACTTTTGGGACAGCAGGTTTGTAGCAATAATAGGATTACAGTTTAGCGATCAACCAAAATACACTTGACACAAAATACATAAACTGAAGAATATCTTTTATCTAAAGGCAGGCATGCAAGCTTGCTCTTACACTAAGTGAACAGACACTGAATAACAACTTGCAAGCAAAGTAGGCTCAATAATTTGCTATCACAATAACGGTTTGAGAAGAATGGGCAAGGCTGCCCTTATTTATACACAAGCGAGGAGTAGGGAAACCTAAAATCTCCTTGCTTTTACAACAAGACTTGCTAACATGCAAGCTTTACTTCTAAAACTAAAACATGACAACTAACTAACAACCTGCTAAAAGCAAAAAATAGGGAAAGTGCCAACTATTACAACTTGATATTCTCTCTCTCACAAAGAATAGATAAGCATGAGACAAGAATAGCAAGCAAATTCGGAAAACGCATTGAATTAAGTACTGCTTTAAATCTCAATTACATCTTGCAAAAAGCTGGAAACTGCCTCTTTATCAGGAGCATTGATACTATCTAAGACAATATTCCGCTTTTCCAAGATTTCCTCGCCTTCTGCAATCGAACTTAGAAAATCTTTGACCTCTTCAGCTGCTTTATTAAATCTTGCTAATTTCAATGGCTCTTCAACTGGAGTGATGACCTTTTATAAATATATCATCTTGCTTCAACATATCTTTTTTTTCTTGTCTATGACCATCTTCTGACATTCCTCTGTTTCTTCTATAGCTTTTATACTTCTGACACTTATCCTGATTTTTCAATGGAAGAGTATTGTACAACTCTTTTTCAATACTTGTCCTTTTACTCATACCACACCTTCTCACGTTCTTCGACTGAGATGATGATGTTTTCTGCCCAATGGTGGTACTGAAAAACACTTCTCAACATTGTCTGGCCTGAGGCTGCAAACAACCCATAATGACCAAGATGTTTGACTGCAACATTTCCCACGTCTTCCAAATCACGCAAATCGAACACTGGATTTATATGATGCAAATCAGTTTCAAAAGTTTTTTATGAAATCATGATACAACACCGACTTGGTTTTGAATTCCATGGGAGAATACTGCTTGTTGAAAAACTCGAATTTTGATTGTAAACTTGACTATGCTCAGACAAGTTATGCACAAAAGCTAAAAATAGCTTGCTGGTTTTTCTTTAAAAGGCAGATTTTTCCAAAAATAATCTAAGATATGGGTTTTGTGAACAATCTTGTTGTGAAGACACCTAGATCATACGATTTTGGAAAATGTTGATGGCTGATTGAAAAAGCAAAAACTCTAAAATTTTAGGATTTTCTCGAAAAAAGTTGAGAGTTGGGTTTTGTGTAGAATCATGTTTTGGAGAGACCCAGTTGATTAGATTTTGAAAATATTGAAGATTTCTTGGACATGCGTAAAAAAAGTAGTCTTGAAAAATGTAAAATTTCCCAAGGTTGAAAAGAATAAAAAACCAAGCTGACCTAGATTGTTGAAAATTGAAAAAGATGACCCCCTTCTAAAAAATGATGCCGTAGAAATTTGAAGCATGAAAAAGCGAGCCTCTAAGCAACCTGATCTGGAAAATATGAAGAACTTTGAAAAAGCACCACATTTTGGCCTTGTAATGTCCCCTTTTTAGCGTGATCTTGTTTTGTGATGGTTAGCCTATTTCTTGGACTCTCGTAGGCTAATAGATTTCGTTAGGGGGTTAGTGGCAGTTTTCGGTGGGTATTGTCATTCCCACTCTTTCACTTCAGTATTGGATTTAGTGCAGGCGTTTGTAGTTTAGTGTTCGCCAGCGTCAGACGGCACGACAAAATACTAAGTTTGGAGGGAGTTATTAGTATTTTTGTGGTTAAGCTATTTATTTATCTTATTGATTTATTATAAAGTCAAATTGACTTTATAAAAGTAAACGCCACTTAAATATATTATAAAGTGATAAATAAATCACTTAAGTCAAAAAGTGCGCCCAAGGTATTTTAATCAACTATTGAAAATGACTTATATACATTTTAATGTATTTAAATGGCAAAAGTCGTACTTTTCTTGGATGTCGTGCTTTTTGGAGATATAAGGGGAAATGTGCAAGTCGACCTCAGTTATTGATTATTTGGCATTGCATCTTTGGATTTTCTCTGTGGTTTTTGTCTAAGGACAAGGGTTTCAGGATTTTCTTCATTGGAGAGTGATAATTCTTCAATGTTCTGTGATTGTGAGACTGTGAAATACTAGTTGAATGGTTGCTATTGAGGGAGCTTCATATAGGAGTTCATCTGTGCTTACTTCTGAGTTTCTATTTAGTTTTACCTATTTACAATAAGGGAGAGGGATTTTTCATCTGGGACGCCATCTTCATTAGTTCCTGTTGTTTCAATAAAGAATCTGCAACATTATTCAGTGGCCGTACTTTGCATTGGGAGGCGTGTATCTCTAGCAAGGGCATGTGAAGCAAGAGGCTAAAATGCCTCTCCTTTGGCTCCTTTCTTGTCTCCTTATTGGATGCCTTGATCTTCCAGGGCCTTGGGTATAGTTTCTGCATGGGAGAAAGCAAATCCAGAGCTTAGGCGTTGCATTTCATCAGTTTCAGCAACCCCTGCCTGGCATGTATAAAACTTCTTTATTTAATTATTCTGAGGATATCCGGGTACGTCTATTGTATGCAATTTGTTTGTATCAATTGCCAGATCTACAATAGTATTGCAGTTGTTCTTGAATTGCTTGTATTTCATTTTTATATCCATTTTATGCTTGGCGCACTTCTTTATTTATTGCATAAAAACACCAAAAAACATCAAAACAATCAAAAAACACAAAAACAGTTTCATTCTATCATCAGAGACAAAGAAGAGCCAGTTGGGTTCTCCACAGGCCTCCAAATCTTGATATGAAGAAAATTAGACGTTTCGTCCTTTGGATGATAACCTGCAAAAATTTGTGAATAATGAATGTCAAAGCCCTCTTAAATAGGTTTTGAGGATAAATAAAACGCTTTATTCTCCAACTTTAAATCTTTGAAACCCATCTGGAAGCAGGTTCATTAAACGTATACACTATTTTGACTGATGCATGATGAAAATAAAAAATTTCACTAAGGCATTGAACTTTGGGCTTGTTTACTTGGCAGACTTAGCCATTTTTGAAATTTTCAACCTTTTGCTTGATAAAATGCATCCCTTCGATCTTCGATTCCGGACGCTAGGTGAATCCCTGTGAATTGGTTGAATGATCCATTGCGTAGCTTGACTAAATTGGAGATGATTGTTTTGGAGATGCCAAACCCTAAAAACCGATTTTGGACCCCCAAGATCTTGGGCGCCCCTGGCTACCAAGGGCATCTTTACTGAGCAGAGAGATTTTTTTGTGATTTTCAATTTTACCTTCAGGTGAATTCTCTATTGATTTTGCATTTCCGGCAGTTTGTCTGGCCCGATGAACTGGTTGTTAGATGTGTTGGATAGCCTGAAGTATTCTGTGAAAGATCTTCTAGAGGTGATTGGCCCGGAAAGGTAGTTTTGGGGGGGTCAAAAGCTTGGGCGCCCTTGGCTAGCTGGGGTGCCCAACTCCTCTAGAGTTGGAAATTTTTGTGTTTTTTTTTCAATCTTTCTTTTGACTTTTCATTTTGCACAAGTTTACCCCTCCGTTCAATTTGCAATATCTAGTGCTTGACAAATCTGATGAGCTCACTGATGATTCTGTTGAAGAGCCTGTTCAAATTTGAAGAAAACTTGTTGGAGGTCTCAAACCCTAATTTCCACTTTTAGATCCTCAAAAGCTTGGGTGCCCCTGGCTACCTGGGGCACCCAAGATCACCAGACTTAGTCATTTTTAGGCAATTTTCAATTTCTCAAATTTATCTCCCGTGCTTTGTCCTCCATTTGATTTGCAACTGCGGGTGACTAAAGAATCTGATGCAAGTGGTTGAGACATTCACTGGATAGCTTGTAGAATTCCGAAGACAATGATTGATCTGGCAAACCATAGCAGCTGGATTAGGTCCTCCAAAACCCTAGGCGCCCTTGGCTAGCTGGGGCGTCTTTATTCACCAGACTTGGAATATTTTCGATGTTTTTCACAATTTCTAGTTTGCTCCTTTGATGCAACTTCTCTGTACGATATGAGATTTCGGCTAACTAATTGATCCAATGGACCTGCTGATAGATTCACTCAGGAGCCAGAAGAAATCCGAGAAAAAATGTCTTGGATGCACAAACCCTAATTCCAACATCTAAGGCTTTGGAGAGATGGGTGCCCTTGGCTAGCAGGGGTGCCTTTACTGGCATGTGTTAGTTATTTTTATCATGTTTCCAACTTTTCCCTCCATTCTTCGTTCCTCACTCTATGCTCGGCAGATGCTGCATTTACATCACGTTGGAAATTGAGAAATATTCTAAGGCATAGAATCTCAGGCGCCTTGACTGGGCAGGGGCGCTTGAGCTCTCCAGACTTAGCCAAAATTTCACTGTTTTCAAGAATTTCCAGCATCCCTCCTTCATTCTCCGTTTCGCAAACATCTTTTGCCATTCCTTGATTTGTGCAATGCCTGAGACTTCAAATTTGACACCTGGCAGTTGAGAAACCTCCATTGATGACCCTAGAGCCCCCATTTTAGCTTCTTAAAAAGCATAATAGATCCACTAGAGAAAAACTGATCTTTTGACGATTCTGAGTGGACCAGCTTGATGAGGAAGTATTTTCAGCCAATCAAAATTAGTTTGAACCCCTGAAGTCAAACATTCTATTTTTATAAATTTTCTATATTTAGGAAATTTTGGTAGTATCCACTTGAGAAGAAACCCAAAAAATGTCTATTTTTAAAAAAATTCCTAAAATTTAGGGTAAAAAAACTGAGATCTGGGTTTTGTAGAAAATTCGCTTTGAGCAGACCTAGATCCTCAGATTTTGAAAATTTTGAGTTTTTGACCAACATGCATGACATGCAAAATTCCATTTTTTGACCTTTTTGATAGTTTTTGACAAGACTTTTACTGTTTCCTCAAAATGCCTTAGTGTAGCAAAATTTTTAATTTGGGGTACAACAATGTGATAAAACTTGAAGAGGGTGCTAAGCTGGTTATCACAACTCCTTACGGTTACCCCAAGAAGCAGAAGGATGAAATCAAGAAGGCTATCAAAGAGCTCTTGGATATGGGTCATATTCGCCCAAGCAAGAGTCCCTTTGCTTCAGCTTATTGTACAAATGAATACAATGATATTAGGAAGAAATGTAACTATAATCAAACCCATATGAGGTATATTAGGAAGCTGAATACTTATTTGCAAAAGAATACAAATGTGAATTTGGAATGACGAAGCTGCTCTACCTTGGCCACATTATCAGCTCTAAGGGTGTTAGAGTTGATCCAGAAAAGATCAAAGCAATCCTAGATTGGCCACCTCCAAAAGGGACTCTTGCTTGGGCGAATATGACCCATATCCAAGAGCTCTTGGAAAGGTTTGTCAAGGGGTATTCTCAGATGGCCAACCCTCTCATTGATCTCACCAAGAAATGAGCTTTCGTATGGTTAAATAAGGTGCAAGTTGTGTTTGACAAGTTCAAACAAATCATGAGCTCTTGTCGAGTGTTGGCTCTACCCGACTTCACCAAGTCGTTTGAATTGTAGTGTGATGCTTCAGGTGAAGGAGTTGGAGTTGTTCTTATGCAAGACAAACACCTTATTGTCTTCGAGAGTAGAAAATTAAGAGAAGCTGAAAGATCATATTCAATCTATGATAAGGAGATGCTTGCAATCATGCACGCATTAGCCAAGTTCAGACAATACTTGGTTGGGAGCAAGTTTGTGGTGAAAAGTGATCATAACAGTCTCAAGCACTTCATGCATCAAAAGGGCTTGAATGAGAGGCAGTGGAAGTGGCTGAGTAAGCTTCAAGCTTTCGACTCTGACATTGAGTATGTCAAAGGAAAAAATAACATAGTGGCTCATGTTCTTTCAAGAAGACCTCATTTGTATTCTTTGGTTGAGCTTACTGGTGATTGGAAGGAGCAGATTGTTGCTGATTATGCCAAAAATCAGTTTGCAACTAGCATTGTTGAGGGTCATTTGCAGTCACTTCATGACATTCCACTTGCTGGTCATCAAGGTTACTTCAAGACTTACAAGCAGATTTGTGAAAGATTTTCATGGAAAGGGCTGAAAGATGAAGTCGCTACATAAAGGAGTGTGAAACTTGCTAGATGAACAAAAATGAGCACACTTTTCTAGTTGGTTTGTTGCAGCCCCTACCAATTCCCAACCAGAAATGGGAAAATATTGCGATGGATTTCATGAAGGGGTTGCCAAAGGTGCAAGGGAGAGATTGCATCTATGTTGTGGTGGATAGGTTGACGAAGTTTTCTCATTTCTTTGCCATCACTAGTTCTTTTACAACAGCTCAAGTTGCTGAATTGTTCTTCAAAGAAGTGTTCCGATTGCATGGGTTGCCAAGAAACATTGTTAGTGATGGGGACAAAAAGTTCCTAAGTGAATTTTGGCAAGAAATTTTCAGATTGAGTGGTATAGTGCTCACTCCAAGCACTATTTATCACCCACAAACTGATGGCCAATCGAAGATAGTGAATAAATGGTTGGAAGGCTACCTCAAAAACTGTGTTGGGATAGCAAAAAAATGGGTAAAATGGCTTCATTTGGGGGAGTATTGTTACAACTCTTCCAATCATATGTCAATTAAGATGTCTCTATTTATGGCTCGTTATGGTTAGGAAGCTCCTAGCTTCGTGGACTTGGTGTTTGGTGATAGTAGAGCCCCTCAAGTGAGGGATATGTTGCAACACAGTTAGGACATCTTGAGATCATTGAAGGATAATCTACACTATGCCCAAAATCAGCAGAAGCTGTATGCTAATCAACATGTTGAGTGCACATTTGAGGTTGGAAACATGGTCTATTTGAGACTTCAACCCTACAGACAGTGTACTCTCAAGAAGAGTGGAACATAAAAGCTAAAGCCATGTTTCCATGGCCCTTTCAGAATCACTAGGCGGATTGGGGAAGTGGCTTATGAGCTAGAGTTTCCAACAAGTAGCGAAGTACATAATGTCTTTCATGTGTCACGTCTCAAGAAGGCGCTTGGGCACAATGTTGTTGCTACTTCAGAGTTACCTCCATTGGATGAAGAAGGACAATTGGTGTTGATTCCTGAGGATATCATTGATGTTGGGGAGCACTCTTTGAGGAGGAGAACAATCAAAGAGTATTTGGTGAAATGGAGGAATTTGCTGATTGAGGATGCTACATGGGAAGGTGAGCATATTTTGCAGCATCCAGACTTGCGGTTGCTTGAGGACTGTAATGTCCCCTTCTCAGTAGTAATCAGTTCTGATGCCCACTAGCTTATTCTGAATGCCCGTAGGCTTGTTGGAAGTGAAATTAGGTTTTTCAGTTGCTTGGAGGTTTCTTTGGTATTTTCAGGGGTTTGTATGGAGTTGTTTTGTAGAGAGGTTTTTGGGTCTTTTTGGGTTTTCAAAGAGCTTCAAAATGGTGTGACATGTGTCTGCATCAAAGGATTTTTTCAGACTTACTATTTTTAGTAAGTTATGACGGTTGCTCGGATTGTGGTTAAAATGAGTTTGGAACCACTTACTATTTTTAGGAGTGCTATTTTTAGTAAGTGCTATTTTTGGCAGTAGTTCAACAGTTTAGTGTAGTTTCTATTTTGGGCAGAGTAGTTTTGGTAACATTAGCTTCCAACACTTTGGGCTTATTGAGCAAATTGAATAACTTAAGTCATTTTAATATTCTATTATCATTTTAGGCCCTTGGCCTAACAGAATGACTGAATGTTGTTTTAAAATGTGGCCTTTGAGGGTGGACGCCTCATGTGAGGTATTTTAATATTTTAAAAGTTAAATATTTGCTTTTATGCCTTGGATGCCTAGGAAGAAGGAGAATAAAGTGTTTTTAAAAATTAAATGTTTCAAATATGCTTAGGCGTCCCTTTTGGAGCGAAAAGATGGAATTTGAAAGGTCACCTCGGGAAGTCTATTTAAGCATGGCTTTGCTCATAAATTTGGCATCCATTTATTATTGACGATGAAGTGCTGCTGAAATGATTTCAGACCCTTGGCTTCGAGGAATGCATACCTCCTAGCAAATATCGGTTTTGTGTTTGAAAGAGAACACATAGCTGATTGAGATTGCTTCTTCATCTAGAGGTTGCAAATTGAGCTTGATAGAGATTTAGTTTGATGTTATTTTCTGATTTTGATGTTGTTGGTTGTGCCTGGCTGAAGCACGTTTTTGTTTATAGCTCTTAGTGTGTTTTTTATTTCGTCCTGGGTATTTGCTCTATATGCTTCCTAGCTCTAGGCGCTTCATTTCTCAAGTTTTCAGATTTTATAATGTAGATTTGGATTTTTTAGACAAGGTCGACCCCTCTAGGAGGCCGCCCCATCTTGTGGCTCGCCTTGGGATTTGTGCCTATCATTTGTGGCGTTTTTGGAGGCGTCCTTGTGTATTTTGGACGCCTAGCATCTGCTGTTCATTTGCTTTTAGTTTCATATGAATTGGAGGTGTTTCATTGACGATATGAGTATTTAATGTTACCATAGCTTGCTGGTTTGATTATCAAATATCTGTGTTTTGTATATTAGACCTGGTTATTGTAATTATTTGCTATATTTCCTTAGCGGTAATATCCTAAGTGTATCAAGGAATATTGTAAATCATATGGGTTTGATTATAGTTACATTTCTTCCTAATATCATTGTATGACAGAGCATATTGTAACATTGATTCCAGTAGTATTGGTCAGCCATTTACTTTCAGCATTTTATATTTTGTAATTCTCACTCTCGCTGAATAAGTGGTCTAGTGTTTACTTTTCAGTATTTAGTTGTAGATATCACTCTTGCTGAATAAGTGGTCAAGCTTTCATGGTCGGTTATCTGCCTAGTTTACTTTCAGCATTTACTTTTTAGAATGGCTGGCTAGCTGCCTACAACATTGTACTTTCATTTCCAATTTATAGCTAACGATCCCCTCGCACTGTATGCTCTCAGCTCGCCCACATCAGGATCTTGGTGATCAAAAAGTGAAGGGTTCCCTTTTAGTTGGTTTTGATTATTGGGCTAACATTAACGGGTGCATAATTGTATATGAAAATTCAAAAAAAAAAAACTAAGGGGGTTATTTCAAATGGCTAATGTTCGTCTACCCATCAATGACTATATTGCATCCAGTCTTCACCCAACATTCCTTCATTTTCTCCATCAACACATTGATCTTGGAATAGTTCTTATCCATCAACAAATTGATCGTGGTCCTCAATTTTGTCTCACTTGGTGGCACATATGATGGTTCTCCCCTTGGTACCATCGACATCATCTCCCTATAATAAGGAGATTAAGCTACGTGAATTGGGATGCCATTGGCAAAGAACTTACGATTGACATCATCTTTCTCATCCTTTAGCTGCACACTGAACAAATCAGCTATGGGGTTACTTTGCAATTTGCGTTTCCCCTTAGCCTCTCTTGCATGGGCATTGGAAGAACCTAGGATCACTCCTACTCTTGTTTGCAAAATATGGCTAAAACTCTGTGGCTACTCTATTGAACATGTAACCCATGAGACAAAGTAGTAGGCATAGGTGTAGTTGCACTGTCATCAGGAACACCTCATAGCTTATTTATCTTAGCTCTGTATTTGAGGTTTTCCGGTTTCACCAAAAAAGAACATGTATCCACACCTTTTCCTCGAACAAAAGGAAGGTGTGCATTAACTCTAGTAATGCTGCCATACCATTCTAGATCACAAAAGTGGCACTTCCATTTCCTTGTGCCACCAGATGTCCTTGGCCTGCCTGGTAATTTTGTTGCAAATTGTCTGAGATGAAGACTAATGCATCCATCACTAACTGACTCCCCTTGCCTAACCAACACAAGAGGGCCTGTTGTAAGATTCCTTGTACTTGCATGTGAGAGTTGGTCCTCAAACCTGTTCCAATCTTTATCCACATACTGAGCTTCTCCAACAATGAAAGTGCTGAAGTCATAATGCAACATCTCATCCTTATGGAGTTCATCAATCCCTTCATTGATCTGTTTAATCTCCGAAGTTCTTGCATCATGCTCTTGGACCATCGGTATAGTATCAATAGGAATATAATTGTTTTCTTTGTGTAAGGAAAAGTGAGCCATGCTCAATTGTAAGCAAAGATCATCAATTTCTTTTTCTTTCCTTCTCAAAGCATCTGAATAGATCTCAACGAGGTTGAGAAGGTGGTCACAATCTAAAAGAAGGTGTAAATAGTTTGACTTCATTGCCCCCATACCTTCTTTGATTACCTGCAAGCTATCATGAGATGATTCTTCTTCAATTCCCTTTTGTCTTCTTTCTAGTTGAACCACCCAAAAATGATTTTCAATCAGCTTGTGCATTTTATCATGATGAGAGAACGCTGCCACAATCTCATCTTCACTCACTTTTAGTTGTCCAAATTGTGCGAACTATTGGGTGTATGAATAACTTTTGCTTCACATGAAGAAGCATCAGAATATTCCTGAAGTTCTTGAGTTACACAACTATCTTCTTCCACAATGTCTTGTATACATACATCCGGATTTGGAATTAGAACATCATTAATTCCACTTGTAGAAACATCATTAATGCCCTTATTAAGAGTCTCCACAGAAGAGGGCTCAGGTTGTTCCTTGTATTCATCACCCAATTCATCTGATTCACCGAATGACAACATGCTACCCTGCTGAAGAGAAGGTGGAACCAGTATACCAAATTCTATCAACTCTTCTGCAGTCTGTTGCTCCTTGAGCTTCTCAATCTTCTGTTCAACCAATCTTCTTGTGAGATTATATGCTGCAGTCGAAACATGTTGCTCTCCTCTCCAAATTTCTAACAAATCACATTGCAATTGCTTGCAAACATTATCATCTTCATTTGGGATCAGGGACAGGATGTTGAACATATCTGTCTTCACCTTGTTTGAATGACGTTTCCTGATTCCGGAAATGAAGCAATCGAATAATTCGAAAATAAGACCATCATAATTAAACATGATAACACATGACTTCACCTTTGCCATCAATTCTAGGATTTTGACCCTCTTATTGAAAGTAGGGCTTTTGATGTTACCTAACCCATTAAAGCTTTCAATAATCAAATGCATGACCTCTCTCATTTTGCAATTATCATAAGGGTCTTCAAGAGCTACAATCCTCATAATTTCATTTATGCAAGTAACAACTGCCAGTCTTATCTCCTCATCCTGATGTTTCATTAATTCTGGTCTTCCTAACGATCACACCAATAGAGTCAAAGATGTACACATCACTTGAGAAGGTGATTGACTAACCTTGGATAGATAATCTTCAGCTTCTTCCAAATTGTTAAGAAGAGGAACCTTAGCTTGAGGTAAGTGTTTTAGTTTCTTACCAACAAACTTTAGTTTCTCATGGAAACTCTTGATGGCTTCTTGTTCTTTCGACCATTTTTCAACCCTTTTATCAATGCCAATTTGACTTTGCCTTATTGCTTCAAACAAGGAATTCAACTGATCATCAGAAGTTGCCATGATGCGGTACTGAATTTTTGATTCCAATTGAAACAAATATCAATTACCCAATAGGCGGGCAGGATTCTTGGCTCCAATACCACTGTAATGACCCTGAATAATTTTGCCTTGAAAATCTCAACTATATTGGTTTGGCATTTCGTCAAACACTTGTCTTGCAATCTTCTTTCAGCATGTAGATGATGTTTCTTTCTTTTATGATGACAAAGTATGCATGAATATACTGTAACCGGCTATTAAAAGATGCAATTGACTGAAAATACAGTGGGTAATTTTCTTTACAAGATTTGCAGCAAGAAACTACTATTCTAATGCTCAACTAGATATGAATGCAAAGCTTCTACACTTCAGTTCCTGATTCCCTAAACCCTCCAAAACAATAGCTGAAATGAAATGCAAAGCTTATTTTTGATTTTCCAAGACTCCACAATGAAGATGTAGCTATAATTTCACTATAATGAGCAAGTACAGCTAATGGACATGTTTACAAACAGTTGCCTTGCAACCCCATATCATATTGGACTGCAATAAATGGACTGTAAATGACTACTTGCAATAACAAATGACTTCATACAAATGTTCACTACAGCTCAAAGGAGATTATTCTACTGTCAAGACTCAATAGGACCAGCTGCTTGATGAACAAATTCAATATATTACTGTGATAGCCTTAACATTGTGGCATTTTCATGAAATATCAAATACAAAAATATAATTACAGCATTTAAGACTCATGCAACTTACTTCTAAGGTGTCTCGGCATTCCTCACAATCAATGACGCCTCCAAAACTCAAGACCAAGCACTGAAATAACTCTGACCTGATTCATTCGCTCCCAGCATGGACATGAAGGAGACGACTTCAGGAAAGTTCAACTTGCAAAAGCAGAACGACTTGCCGAGAAATCCCAACCAGCAACTGAAATGGTCTTTTTGATGATTTATTCTCAGAAATAATGGTGCGCCTGGCTGGAAATACTTTAGACGCCTCCTCTAGACCCTCACAGCAATTTCCAAGACCAATCTACAAGTCAAAATGGTGCGCCTTTTCTTTTGAAACACGTTTTTCTGTTTCCTCGCTCGGATTTCTCAAACCCACGACCTGAAAGTGATTCAAATGCTTGCTCTGAGGGTTTCTTCATTCAAAAATGCCTTCAAAGAATGTATTTAGAGCTCCAAACTCGACTCTGAGATGATGCACAGGTTCAATGAACAGTAACCTGATAAAACCTTCAATTTTCTCATACCATATTCTGCTTTTCATGGCCCATGTCAGTAATATTGGATCATTAAATAAACCTTCATTCCAACAATGTTAGCTTTTCAAATGTGATGGCAAATAATATTTAGAATCTACTTTGTTGACCCAACCTTGGTTAATCGCCCAGCCAAACAATAATATTTTTGCCCATGATTACAACAATTCCTTATATTATGAAATATACCGAGCCAAATTTTTTCGAATTTTCAATTGCAAGTTACAATTAACAAGCACCCGTTAAGGTTAGCTCATAAACCAAAACGATGCTGAAAGCAACTCTAACCAGAATGTACACTAGGATCCCGATGTGGGCAAGGTGTGAGCATTGGTCAGAGGATCTTAAAGGAAAGGCTGAAACAAGAACTCTAACCAAGAAATGCGTCGGCGAACGACGGCATATGGTCAGAGGATCCCTATCTATTGCAATATTGAAAATAACTCAACACCAAGTATGTGCTACTCAATCCATGATGGAGATGAGGCGACCATATGGCAGAGACTTATGAAATTACTATGCAAATCAAGCAAACAGGCGGCAAGCCAGCCTCTTCCACTTATTCAGTGGGCACTTACAAATATGAGATTAGCAAGAAAGTGAAAGATGCTGACAGTACTACTGTTCAGCTTACAATAGCAGAGATTTATCTGTTAAGCACAAGATATGAGTGTCTTCAATATTGCAACAATGTATAATGCTATCCTTAAATCCTCTCAATGTCAATCCTTCCAAACCAAACTCAAATGAAGTATTCTATGCACGCTGTTATGACAGAGTAAGGACTGAAAACTGTTAACCAGCAGTACAGTAGTTCAATGATATGCTCACAAAACACTCACTACTCACCCAAAATGCATGAAAACTGATGCAAACAACTCCTATGATGAAGGCGCCTATGATGAAGACACAAAACAGAACCTAAATGCTGTTATTTATTTTCTGCACAAATCCCAAGGCATCAAGAATGGTACGGCTTTATGAGAGGGGCGATTTTCTTCTTAAAATTCAAGCTCTTCAATATAAAATCTGCAAATTGGTGCAAAGGGGCGCCCACCCTAGACAAGAAGAAATAAGTAACACCCAGAATGATATCTTTTTGTATTTTTGAAATATGAATGAAAACTACAGTCAGCTATGTTCTCAGCAACTCCAAAAATAACATGAAAATACAAATAACTGAACTACAAGTGCATTAACTCACAACAAGGCAATCCTCTCTACAAAATTCACTCAAACAAGCAAACCTCTCCACTAGGTACTGTCTCACAAGCACGAAGTTGAGCCTAGCTAGGAGGCATTCATTCTTCGAAGCAATCCTCTCACCATTTCGGCAGCATAACTTTACTCAAGATGTTGGATGATGAAAATGAAGACCAAGACCTCCTTTTATAAACTTGTGATGACTTTCCAAAAGCTTCTAGAAACCCTAACTTTCAAATTTGAATTTTCACCATTCCCTCCAAAGATGGCGTCCCATTTGTCTTGATGCAATTTTGACTTTTAATTTAAAATAATCTTTCACCAAAGATGGGCGTACCTTTTCAAGCAATTGATTTTGAACCCTAAGGAAATATAAAAATACCTTCATGAGGCGCCACCCCTCAAAGTCCCCCTTTTAAGAACAACTTAAGTTGTTTTCACTAGACCAAGGGGTCACAATATTAAAATATAACTTTAAAAATATAATATTTTAAATCAACTGGACAAATCTCACCAAAAATGCTTCCCAAGGTCAAGATTGATGAAACCAACTGAAATGTCTGAAGATGAGAGCCAACCGTGCCGAAGCCAACATGACCACTGCTAGAAATAGAATTTACTAAAAATAGTAAATTCGTGAAAGTGCTCAGAATGCCAAGAAGAACACATCACCGAAAAGCTCACGAAAAACCCAGAAGGAATCCGCAGTTCAATCACCAATCTGTGAGCACACGAAACCACCAACCAAGAAACCCTAATTTCACCACCGAGAAGCCTACGGGTCTCCAGAATAGGCCAACGGTCAACAGAAGAAGTCAAGCACGAGAAGGGGACATTACATATTATTGGCTTTAGGCAAATATAATATTGGAATCTACTTTTGTTACACCCCATTTGTGTAGTTACTATTTACTATTACTAAATAGGGTAAATACGAATGTAATGTGAATTCTGGAGATGAATAAAGTATGCTTGTACCTTGTTATCAATATGAAAGTTATCTCATTTGATGATTGTCTCATTTGATGTTATCTCAGTTGATGTTATTCATGGTGAAATATTGTATATATATGAATGAAAGGTTATTGAATTATTATTATTCTAACTTTGGAGATGTCTTTATAAACTGCATATGTTATGAACAATTGACTGCCGTGTGCATGTGTTAGTGGATGTAGTTATGTGTTCCATTCCTCCAGGTAGAGGGGAAGTATCATTCGAGAGAAGATCTTGATCGGGTAATCGGTAAAAGTAACCTATTTGAGCATATACACACACCACATTAGAATGATTGAGTTGAGTCAGTTTGTGGGTAATAGGTAAGTCATCCTTAGCTGATATGTCTGCATTTGAGTCTTGTTTCTACTACATGCATTATTGCGTGATGTTTATCTATTTGAGCTTTTGAGATCTTTCTTGTACTATTACGATTATATTGACAAGTGGGACGTATGTTTAAGTGTGTATATATATGCACATGCGTGTCAATGGGATCTAACGACACATATATGCATATGTATAGATGTACCACACGTAAACACTCATCAATATGATGGTAATCGTGAATGACTATGTGAATCAGATGTGAACATATATATATGTGTGTGTGTGTGTGTGTGTAGTATATATACGTATCCATATGTATATGTATATCGATACATGCGTACACTAGCAAATGGACACTCTCAGCCGGATGCATCGATATAGATATACCTACACATATGTGTACATAGAGGTATATACATTTATATATATATATATATATCACACATTTAATATAATGTGTATTATATACTATCTTGCCTGTACTCATATATATATATATATATCGAATGTATGCTTGCATTATAGACTTGCCATATATATATATATATATATTAGAGGTTATATATATATATTATATATATACATATATATATATATATATATATATATATATATATTTAGCATAATATATATATTTTATTGAATTTAACTATCTCTTATTCAATTGAAGCCGATTTATAAGGCTGTTTTGTAGTCGATAAAGACAATGGAATAAAGGTCAATAATAGTCATTATTGACTATGTCAAATGAAGCCAATTTAATAGCTTATGGCTGTTAAGTGTAAACCGATTATCTTTCAGATGACACGTGGTTTATGACATTGCATTTCATTTGATATTGCTATCTACGGTTAGCTTGACTTGGTCGACGCTGTGATAAAGAGCAACTTTGACTTTTTCTAAACGCCTTTAAATGTTTAATCTACTCATTCCTTAACTTTAGTTGATATGTGCTAAGTGTTACAGATTTATTGTTGACTGTTTCTCACCAGCAGAAACTGCGCTAACTTGATAAAAGAACAGAGGCTTTGGCACCACCTCTTGAAACGCTTTTCTGTTGATGTCTTTGCTGGAGTATAATTTGAATTCTCCATGTGCATTTTGAATTAGTCTTTGAATTGATGTCAAGGAAACAAGTCGATTTGTAGGAAGTTTTTCTGAGTCTGAGCTTATTTGATCGCCACCTTGTTGTTGAGTTGCTTTGCATGGAGCTTGTTGTCATTTTACATGCCTAAACTGTAGGCTTTGAGGTTGCTAGATTGCGCTATGAATAGTTGAGCCTTTTCATTGTGAGGGATGCATTCTTTCCCAAGAGATTATACATCTTTTGCAGATCATTATTTCTGAGTTATTACTAGCCTGAGTTATTACTAGCCATACTTATCTTATTTTATGAGTGAGGAATATAGAGTGTTCTATTGTGAGTAAGAGGTAACATTGCTGTTTGAGAGAAGAAAGCTATCAACAAGTGAGATAGAGTTGTTTGTGAGAAGCTGATTATCAAGCTAATTGCTGTTGGAGAGGGCTGCATTGCAGTCTTTAGTTTGGATAAGCGATAACAGGCATGAGGAACCCTTCTTCTTTGTTATTTTACTTTGAATGATGTGTCATGCATCCATGGTCGAGATGTCTTTTCTAGTATATACATTAGAGAATGTAGATTATTTTAAAAAGGAAGTTGAAGCTTTTATGCTGTTTTTAGTAGGAGATGGGTGTTTATCATAGGTGTTATATACTAGGTATGAATGAACATGAAAAGCACATATGGTGCATATAGCTAAGTTATTGATTTAACTAGGAAAGCTTATGTTTACTCTTAGGAGAGATAATCCAGTATGGTAGGGAGTTTTAATTACTTACATGTAAGTAGGGTTATCCAAGTATATAGGTTATCTTTGGAATGATGGACTATCCATAGAAGAAATTACCTAACTTGTGTACTTACTAGTTAAGTAAGTTTATTCCAAGTAGATTAATATGGTTGTAGGTTATCTGGGATGATGGACTATCCATTGAAGGAAATACCTATGCGTAGCTTAAGATAGCCTTAAGTCAAATTGGCCCTTAGTAGTGTATGTGATAGATGACTTCATTTGAAGTACTGAATGAGAACACTTTGGCCAAAGTAGTGTGAACGTCCAAGACTTCACTCTAGATTGTGTGAACGTCCAAGACTTCACTCTAGATTGTGTGACTACCGAGACTACACTGTTAGTTCACCGTGATCCAATATTACATGTTAGTTCTAGATTGTGGAATTACAAGGTTCTAGTTATGTAGGACACAACACTATGCTCAGTTGGTTGTCGTTATCGGTTACTTTACCAATCTCTTCATTGAAGGGAAGGGTCATCTATCGAATGATGGATGTGTGGGGGACTGCATTAAGAGTCTATGGTTGGTGGAAAAGCACCTGAGTGATGCTTCTCCTCTGCAACAGGTGATAGAAGAACCAAGATTTGAAAGGAAGGATCCTGGACCGTCTTACAACTATTTGTTCTAAAGCCCTTTGAGCTATGTTTGTAAGTGTATGCTTTCTTGCATAGTTGTATTATATGAAATGAAAAGGAATTCATGTTGTAATATGTTATGCATCTTGATTGGAAATTATCAATAAAGATTTTTTTTTTATTGCAATGGCATTGTTAGTTTATTTAGTCGTATGGTGTAAAATTAGAAATTTTTACTTCGTTAAAGGGTTAGTACGTTACAACTTTATTGCCCCAAATAATAGTCTTGACAAAATAAGCTCCAACAACCTCAATAGAATGCAATAATAAACCAGCTATTGCATTAATAAAAACTCCTTATTCAGAATTGCAATAATACGTTAGCTATTGCAATTGTTCAAATCCTCAAATATTTAGCTACTCAGACAAGCTGAATACAATCGCTTTTCTCCAAATTTGGTCGTTGAAAGTGACCATTAAATTTGCGATGAAGCTCCTGTAGGAAACCTGAAATGATCTCCTCCACAATTAGGGCTGATATTTCACAACCGAAACCGGTATCCTAGAGTCTTCAAATCCTCAGACATGAAAAACCTTCAAGCTTTTCCCAAATTGAAATGAGAAATGAAATCCAATCATGCTCAAAATGGCTAGCTCATAGCTCCTTATAAAGAACTTATTGATCTTCTAGAAAGATCCTCCAAGAAGCTTCTAGAATATTTCCAAAGTGACTTCATAATATATTTTTTTCACTTAAGTCACTTTAAAAATATTATTTAAGTGACTTTATGATGAATTCTTTTATTTTAGTCACTTTAATTAAATTAATTAAAAATAAAGTTATCTTTATGATTTAATTTATTTTGATAACTTTATAAATACTTAATTTAATATTCCCACTTTAATTTAATTAAAATAATCAATTAAGCCATCCTTTTGAAATATTATTAATTTTTGGACAACTTAATCAATTAAATTAATTAAATCACTCCACCATAAATTTGGGGACATTACATTATTGACGAGTTGTTGATTTGCAAGGGTGCAAAGGGGAGGCTATTTTATTCATCTCTATACACTAAGAGAATGAACCAGTAGCCAAGTAGAAAAAACAATGAGTCTCATAAGTTCAATTGTAGTCTCGTAGATGGGGGGCTTATTTAATAAGTGCAGTTCTAGCTACTTATAAAGTTATAAATGTTCTCTTTGCGAATTGGTGGTGGGAAGATTATGTTGCAAAAACACCAAATCTTAAAAAGCCTAGACATTTGCATTTTCTGCCAGCTTTATGGCACTTCTAGGTGTGAGCACAATTGGATTATGTTTGAGGCTGTTCATGTGAAGAAGCACAACAAGGTTGATCCAAAAGTGCCTCAATGACCTTGTTTTTGTGCAATACAACTTTTTTTAGGTTGAAAAGGTGGAAGGGAAAGAGACATACGATATGATTGACTTGGATGACATCAATCCATATTTAGATTGGATTGCAGAGATTGTGGAGCCTTTGTTTACTGAGGAGATCACTAAATTTAAGGGGAAAGCAGGGAAATGGGTAATTGAGACATCAATAGGGCCTCCACTAGATGGTGATATGCTTGAATATCAATTTATTCTCAAGGAAGAATCTTTATCATCTAGATTGACATTGCATCAAATCAAGACTTTAGATAGGAGAAATTTGTAAAATTTGGATGGGTTTGTAATTTTCTATGATGATGATCAATGGCCATATGACACTATGATGTGCATTGTATTCTGTTTTTGTCTAAAACTAATTAAAAAATAAAAATATACAAATAATTTAAATTCAGTTTTTAATATTTTATGCTTTTTAACAGTATTTTGCATATCATTTAAGTTTTTTTATGAATTTATGTATTTTGTTAATGTGCTGAATTTCACCAAACTTTTGCCTAGTTTGGAGTAACTCCAAGTTTTTGGCTGCCAATTTTTTGCTCAGTCTGAATTATAAAACTATGCTCAAATTGGAAAAGAGACAAAGAATACAAGCTACAAGCTGAGAGAACACTAACACAAAGAATACTAGGGCCGGTACACCAAAACAGCTAAACCATAAAAATATTAGTAAAGATAATGTCACGTATTTCAAAGCATTATAAATAACCTTTTGATAATAGAATCCATTGCAAGAGATAAAGATTATTGCCGAACACTGAGATAGGGGGTAAAGACAGGTTCTGATCTGATCAGATGGAGGACTGGCATCCCATTAACTACCATGAAAGTGAAATATTCCGAGCCAATTTTTTTCAAATTTTCAATTACAATAAGCAGAGCAATACACAGTCGTTAGGGTTAACTCTAAACCAAAACGATGCTGAAGTAACTCTAACCAGAATGTACACCAGGATCCCGATGTGGGCAAGGTGTGAGCATTGGTCAGAGGATCTGAATGCAGAAACAAAGCTGGAAGGAACTCTAACCAAGAATGGCGCCAAGTGATGGCGAGCATATGGTCAGAGGATGTTAATGGAAATGCTGATACAAGAACTCTAACCAAGAAATGCGTCGGCGAACGACGAGCATATGGTCAGAGGATCCCTATCTTTTATTATGCTGAAAGTAAACTCAACACCCAGAATGTGCTTTCAAACTCGGAGTGGGAATGGAGCTACCATAGGGCGGAGATGTAAGATATTACAATGCAAATCAAAGTAAATAGGCGGTAAGCCAGCCTTTTCCACTAATAGTGGGAAATATAATAAAGAGCTTACAAATGTGAATATTGGCTGGTTAATACTACTAACAGCCTTACAATGTAATAGATCTCCTGCAAGCACGATGGATTATAGTGATAATCAAACTGCTGAAATGTAGAGCTACTCCAGAATGATTAATATGACTAAGACAGACAATCCCAGCCCTATTAATAATTTTACTAAGTTTGATATGACAGACCTGCAATTAAAATGGTGAAACAGCAACTCCAGAACTCACTTAAATGCTCATATCTCTCTCAATACTCACTCATTTAACTTGAAATCAGTTGCAAAACATTCTAATGATGATGACAATGAAGATGGATCACAAAAACTTCTCACAAAGACCCCTATTTATTTTGCACGACTTCCAAAGCACTTACAAAGTGAAATTGCCTGCAAGCAAGGGCGATTTACTTTAGATAATTCATAGACTTCAAATAAAATTCTGGAAACTTGCACATATGGTCGCCCTACATAGGAAAATAGATTGGAACAGTACCCAGAACAATATTATTTCTGTTTCTTGAGTTGTGAGTAAAAACAACCTACAGCCATACAAACCAGCAACTCTAAAATTGACAGAAAATACAATAACTCAACTACAGAATGTGAGAAGAACCAACTACAATGAAAGGAAACCAACTACAACTAAACCTCTCAACTAGTTGCTGTCTTTCAAGCAAGAAGAAGAGCCAAGCTAGGAGGTATGCATTCCTCGAAGCAATTCCAACACCATTCCGGCAGCATAACTTTGCAAATTCATCAGATGATCAAAATGAGGACCCAAAGCTCCAATTTATAACTTCAGAAGAGCTTTCTAGAAACCTCCAAGAAGGGCGCCACCTCAAAGATTCTTTTAGGTCATTGACTTGTCTTTTGTCTTCACCCTCAGGATGGCGTACTTGCTTAAGAAGATAAATTTCACTTTTTAAATAAAATATTTGGCTCACCCAAAGTTGGCGTCCAAACTCCTTGAGCAATATTTGGCTTTAGAAATATTAAAATATTTCCTCCATGTGAAAATACCCTTCAATGTCCCCCTTTTAAAGACAATATTAATTCATGATGCTAGAACAAGGAATTATAATGTTAAATTATAACATTATAATATAAAATATCTTATATCACCATGGAAATGCATCAGAAGCCAAATTCAACCATACCGTCTGAACAGACTGCCATAGTGAAGCCTACTGATTAGGAGTCAACAAGTCAACTGCTAAAAATAGAATTTACTAAAAATAGTAAATCCATGTAATTGCTCAGAATGCCGAACCGAAACCACCAACGCGAAGCTCTCAGAAAACCCAGAAGGAATCCGCAATCCAAGTTCAACATTTCCAAGTGCAAGCTCCGCAAAAAGATGAAAATGTCCTCCAAGAAGTTTGGAAACCCTGATTCGAGCTTCTGCTTAGCCTACGAGTTCCCAGAAATAGGCTAAATCCAAATGAAGAGCGTAGGGCTAAATTGGGGACATTACAGTCCGCCCTTCCCAAAATTGCTTGTCCTCAAGCAATGCCACCACAACTCTAGAAAAACTCAAACTGCACCAAACCAAACCAAGTACAATCCCAGGGTCCCATATCCGTCTGAAGGAGGACCCACCATGCTGATGTTGCACTACTCTGATCACAATAGTGAAACCATAGTGGCCAAAATGCTCTGAGTCAGCAAAATCAACAATGCCACTGTCTATCACAAACCTAGGCATTGGAAAAGATAGTCTACTCAACTCAAAATTGTAATCCTCGGCATATCTCCCCAAGGTATCCAACACAGCCAAAACTGCAAATGTGACCTCTCCAAATCTTCTTGCAAAGAGGAAAGCAATCCTTTGCAAGAGCTCATCAAACTCAAACTCATGACTCCACATGAATCTACTATGCCTCCCTTGAATTTTTCTGATGCAACCATGAAGATTTCTGAAAACTCTTACAGTTCCCACTCCAAGAGCCTCAAAATGGTGAACCAAAGCATGTGAAAGATCGTTGTCCGGAACCCACACTGAGAGTAAACTGTCAAAGTTTACATCACAAACCTTCAAAAGATGAATTTGGAGAGTAGGAAAGGTGTGAAGGAACAAATAATTGTTGTTGATCAAGGCTGGGACCAACGTAGTGCAATCTGATTCTAGAGTCCTACACAAGGAAAAACAGCAACACCAATCAAATTCCCAAATGTGAGCTTGTGAGATGAGCATCGAGTTGCAAGTTGACACCTCCAAGGTGGCTGGAAAACAAACTGGAGCAATGTCCAACCGAAAATTACCACCTTTTTGGCAAGAAGTGAAGAACCAACTCTCCTGAATGAGAGTAACTCCCCATGTAAGGTGGCTGGTCTGTCTCCAACCAACAAACTCATATCTCAAAATCTGCCTTTGTCTAAGCCGATAATCACTCCCATGAGCAACCATCCATTTATCTCTCCAACCCATACTCAAAATTTCTCTCCAATCTATTGGTTGATGAACAAATGGGTCCATCAAGTGGTTGGTAAAGAAAAGGACATCACCCAAAGGTCTGAAAATTTGATCACTGTCCCACCAAAAATTATTCTTTCCACAATCCATAAACTCCATCAACCCAAATTGAGAATCCCAAGCATGGATACCCAACTGAAATTGATTTTCAACACAATGCAAATAAAGCTCAATGCGTACCCAAGTGCTAGTGAGAACCAAGTGCATTCTCACGAAACTGGTGTCCCCTCTAGTGAATCTTTGAAGCTTAAACATGAAAGCTTCAACAACATTGGAGTATGAAACATAGAATGACTTCAAATTCAACTCCCAAAGCTGACTAGTATGAGCCCAAACATCATTCCACCCAAGGGATGGATCGTCAATAGTGCAAACACCAAGCTCAGGTCCACCTTTCTCCCATTGCTCATGAGTAGTAGGTCTGAAATCTTCACTCCTTGCTGCTGTAATGAAGTTACCAGCAGCTATCACAACTTGTCTCATCAACACCTTGATGTCATAGATGTTGAAAATACCTTGCTTCGACACTTCCCATATGGACTCTTCATCCTCAAACCCACTTATGCATTCATTACTAATCAACAAACTTGGCATATTCTCATGGAGTGATAACAAAGCACCATTAGACGGAGGTTTATACTCGACCTCTTGCTTGGTTTCTTCCCTACATGACTCTTTTTGCAAATCAAAGAGAGGATTGTCATAAACTTGGAAGCCCTCCTTTCCATCTTGCTGATCCAAATCTGAACTTGCAACTTCAGTCTTTCTTGTGAAACCTTCGAGGTCAAACTCCTCTCGAAGACTATCAAGCTCACCAATTACTTGCTTGATTTCTTTGGCTTTATGTGCATTCTCTTGCTCCTTGGAAAGTTTGAAATCAGCAAACTGGTCTTCAACCTCCGTTAGAGCCAACTGAGTTTCTTTCAACTTGTCCCTTGTTGATTCAAGCTCCAGAGTGAGCTCATCAACCATACTCTCCTTTTCTTGGAAAGCACAAATGGTCTTCTTTACAACTTCAAAGGCATGATCTCTATCTCCAATCAAGTGCATGTACTCAGACTTCAATGTCTCCAATGAGTCTCTGATAAGTTGCAAATTGGGAAGAGCAACTTCATCTTTCACTCCTCTTTGTCTCTCTTCAAGCTGAGCCTTCCAATAAAGCTCTTCAACCAAACTATGTGTGCGATCAAACAGGGATAGAGCTTGCGCTTTCTTGTTAACGGACACCTTGAATTGATCTTCCCACTCATAAGAATGTGAAGATGGTGAATTGCTGATAGGCTGCAACTGAAAATCAGAACTTTGTTTCTTGCCTTTGCTGCCCTCAAAGTTGCTCCAACCTTCTTGTCTTTCATCCTCAACTAACGGAGAATGCTCAGTGTCATGGAGAGGAACATACTCCACATTTTCTTCGACTTTAAGCTTGCCATCAGCTTCTTGAATTGGTGAATCAGCCGTGTGTTCTAAAACCACTTTAAACCTTTCTTCTTCAAGAGCCATGAGGTCTTCTAGCTCTTCATCCACCTTACCGTCTTCTTGTTCAAAGGCTATGGCAGCCCCTAATTTGAACGAAGAATCATTGAATGTCGTTCTGAACATTTCGGAAGTAACAACATCCTCCTTGGTGGCTGCAACCAACTTGAAGGGATCACCATGGAGCTTTTCAAAGTAAACTTCTTCATCAAAAACAACTTCTCCTTCTGCCTCCTCATAGCTTGCAATGCAAACAATATTTTGGTCTTCATCAAGATCGAAGGGAAACTTATCCCACACAGGTTCTTGGTCATATCTTGAAGCCAACACACCTGGATCCCACATGCTAACAGTTTGATTGAAATGGTCAGGAGAAAGATTCTTATCATGCTCTTCTTGTAGTGATGACTCTTTGAAAAAGTCAACTCCCAAATCACTTAAGCTGATATTTTCAAAAACATTTCTTTCTAAAGGTTCGGTTTTCAGGTCAAACCCAATGTCGCCATCATAATGAAATGAAGAATCTTCAATGCTTGATGTTTTGTAAACTTCGACATCTTTATTTGCATCAAGAGGAAGTGTGTCATTGATTTCTTCATGTGGAACTTCTTGGGAAGTTGGAACAGCAATAAGAGGAAAATCCTTCAAAATAGTTCTACCAACATCTTCTGTGAAGCCCTTAGTCTCAAAACCTTCACGGGATGAATCCAAATTAGGATTCAAGACTGCTGCTATGTTCTTTTCACCGAATTGATCTTCATCACTTGCTATCACATGCAAGTCTAGGGAAGTATTATGGGGCTCTCCCACACACTCCTCAACTGTCAAGGTTTCTTTATCAAACTTACGATCATTTTGAGGTGACATGTGCACCTTGCTTGTGCCATCTTCAATATTAGTTGACTGATTTTTCTCTTCGACTTGTTCATTTATGGGCTGCAATTCACAAATAGGCACTTCATCTTCTTCCTTCTTGGATTCTTCAACCAAAGCTTGATCTGCTTCCCTTTTTAACATTTTCCTAATGTGGTCCACCATCTCCGACTTTTCGGGCTTCAGAAACGCCACACAATTCAAATGGGCATCAAATGAAACATTGTACCTATAATCATCTGGCATGTTTTGATATTGCTCACGGAGTTTGGCAGCCTCATGTTCACATTGTCTTTTATACTGTTTAGCATATTCAATGAAATCCCTTACGATCATCACTAACCTTTTCTTCCTCAGATACCATAGTTGAATCTGACTTCTCACGATCCCTGGACCTTAGAAAACGCAACATCTTTGAAACTTCTGAAAGCTAAACTGACTCTGTTCGGACCTAGAAACTGATTTCTCTGTCATTCAACTGTCAACTGAACCTTGATGGGCACAGGATGGCAGGATGCATGGCTCTGATACCACTGAAATATTCCGAGCCAATTTTTTCAAATTTTCAATTACAATAAGTAGAGCAATACACAGTCGTTAGGGTTAACTCTAAACCAAAACGATGCTGAAGCAACTCTAACCAGAATGTACACCAGGATCCCGATGTGGGCAAGGTGTGAGCATTGGTCAGAGGATTGAATGCAGAAACAAAGCTGGAAGGAACTCTAACCAAGAATGGCGCCAAGTGATGGCGAGCATATGGTCAGAGGATCTTAATGGAAATGCTGATACAAGAACTCTAACCAAGAAATGCGTCGGTGAACGACGAGCATATGGTCAGAGGATCCCTATCTTCTATTATGCTGAAAGTAAACTCAACACCCAGAATGTGCTTTCAAACCCGGAGTGGGAATGGAGCTACCATAGGGCGGAGATGTAAGATATTACAATGCAAATCAAAGTAAATAGGCGGCAAGCCAGCCTCTTCCACTAATAGTGGGAAATATAATAAAGAGCTTACAAATGTGAATATTGGCTGGTTAGTACTACTAACAGCCTTACAATATAATATATCTCCTGCAAGCACGATGGATTATAGTGATAATCAAACTGCTGAAATGTAGAGCTACTCCAGAATGATTAATATGACTAAGACAACAATCCCAGCCCTATTAATAATTTTACTAAGTCTGATATGACAGATCTGCAGTTAAAATGGTGAAATCAGCAACTCCAGAACTCACTTAAATGCTCATATCTCTCTCAATACTCACTCATTTAACTTGAAATCAGTTGCAAAACATTCTAATGATGATGACAATGAAGATGGATCACAAAAACTTCTCACAAAGACCCCTATTTATTTTGCACGACTTCCAAAGCACTTACAAAGTGAAATTGCCTGCAAGCAAGGGCGATTTACTTTAGATAATTCATAGACTTCAAATAAAATTCTGGAAACTTGCACATATGGTCGCCCTACATAGGAAAATAGATTGGAACAGTACCCAAACAATATTATTTCTGTTTCTTGAGTTGTGAGTAAAAACAACCTACAGCCATACAAACCAGCAACTCTAAAATTGACAGAAAATACAATAACTCAACTACAGAATGTGAGAAGAACCAACTACAATGAAAGGAAACCAACTACAACTAAACCTCTCAACTAGTTGCTGTCTTTCAAGCAAGAAGAAGAGCCAAGCTAGGAGGTATGCATTCCTCGAAGCAATTCCAACACCATTCCGACAGCATAACTTTGCAAATTCATCAGATGAACAAAATGAGGACCCAAAGCTCCAATTTATAACTTCAGAAGAGCTTTCTAGAAACCTCCAAGAAGGGCGCCACCTCAAAGATTCTTTTAGGTCATTGACTTGTCTTTTGTCTTCACCCTCAGGATGGCGTACTTGCTTAAGAAGATAAATTTCACTTTTTAAATAAAATATTTGGCTCACCCAAAGTTGGCGTCCAAACTCCTTGAGCAATATTTGGCTTTAAAAATATTAAAATATTTCCTCCATGTGAAAATACCCTTCAATGTCCCCCTTTTAAAGACAATATTAATTCGTGATTGTAGAACAAGGAATTATAATGTTAATTATAACATTATAATATAAAATATCTTATATCACCATGGAAATGCATCAGAAGCCAAATTCAACTATACCGTCTGAACAAACTACCATAGTGAAGCCTACTGATTAGGAGTCAACAAGTCAATTACTAAAAATAGAATTTACTAAAAATAGTAAATCCATGTAATTGCTCAGAATGCCGAACCGAAACCACCAATGCGAAGCTCTCAGCAAACCCAGAAGGAATCCGCAATCCAATTTCAACATTTCCAAGTGCAAGCTCCGCAAAAAGATGAAACGTCCTCCAAGAAGTTTGGAAACCCCGATTCGAGCTTTTGCTTAGCCTACGAGTTCCCAGAAATAGGCTAAATCCAAATGAAGAGCGTAGGGCTAAATTGGGGACATTACAAATATTAGTAAAGATAATGTCACGTATTTCAAAGCATTATAAATAACCTTTTGATAATAGAATCCATTGCAAGAGATAAAGATTATTGCCGGACATTGAGATAGGGGGTAAAGGCAGGTTCTGATCTGATCAGATGGAGGACTGGCATCCCATTAACTACCATGAAAGACTTGATGCAAATTCTGATTATTTCCGTAAAAAAATTTCTTGGGTTAGGTGGACTGGGTAGGGTGATCTTGGGGCCTCGGAGGAGCAAAAGGGGGGATGAGCAAAGCATGTCTCCTTACAACTATCTTCCATTGTCCTTTTACATTCACATTCCAAATGACAGAAAAATATGCATTGCTTAATTTCTCTTCATGTCTCAAAGACTAGGGTGTTAGAAGAGACTCTCCAAGCTTGCATCTCCCTAAATTTCTTCAGTTGGGTCTTCTTAGACCTCTTGAAAATGTCATCAAAATTTGTATTGGTGCTTTCATGGTGATTGATGAGGATGCCTTGTTTTCCATCATCCCTCTACTCTTGGCTCTACTAATGGTTTGTTTTGACAAGGGGCATCCCATTTAGATGATTGTTTTTCATTTGGATTCTTAACATAATGATTTTTCTAAGATTTACCCTCCCTCTTATTTGCTCTTTTTGCTTCCTAGTTTTAATTTTAGATACTTGGTGTTTGGTTGTGGTGGCTCTATGCACTCTTGATTAGCTACTGTACTCTTGAGTCTTATTTCCCACTTGTGTTATTCACAAATATTAATATAATTATAATCTTTCTTCTTTCTTCTGGAAAATGTTGTTCACATTGGCAATGGATTTTTGACTCTCCAAAAAGATCTATTTATTACCAACATCAAATATGGCATGTCAATTGATTACTCCTAACACATATTGAATTGACAATTATAAGAGCTGAATGGTGTAAGTCTTTGCATTACTCCTAACACACATTGAACATTGACAATTATAAGACTTGAATTGTGCAAATCTTTGCAGTAGACTTGAATGTGAGCCCCACAGCTAGTTTCTTTTCTAGGAAAAAATGCCGCTTTATGCATAAAATTCACATATTAAATTTGCAAATATACCTTAACCTCTTGCTTCTCCTCAACAGCAATCACTTGGGTTAACTATCATCTAATTGAGGATTTCTATGGTTCTATTGCTCATCTTAATCATGAAAACCTGATTCTTTAAGATATCTAAAATCTTTGTGTTACTCTGTTCCTGGGATTTTCGGTATCTGTGAAGACTTGAAGTAGACACATGAAACTGATTGATTATTGATGCAGGATGTTAAAGGTCCGCAAACTGTTGCCTTCAATTTGCCAAATGATGAGAGAATTGTAAACGAGCGGGGTTCTGCCATGGTCATGCTGAAAAATATTGCAGAAGCAAAGTAAAAGATTCAACTGAAGTCATACTTTTATATTCACTAATATGTTAATCACAGTTAGTGGAAATAGAGACTGTTTTATGGTTTCCTTGGTCCTTATCCATTTGCTGTTCATACTTGTTTATCAAAAGATTTATTAGTGCTTTCTAAGTTTGTGCAGGTTTAAATCTATTCTGCTACCCATAGCAGATGCATGCATTTCCAAGGAACAAAAGCAGTATGTAGATTTCGACTCCATGTTTACACATACAATTTGCCATGAATGCTGCCATGGGATAGGGCCTCACACTATTCAACTTCCTGATGGCAGACAGTCAACAGTACGGCTGGTATGTTATCTGTCAATAACTTACTATGGAAGTCATATTTTTGTCCCAAGTGATATTCCACTCAGCTTCTATTTGTTGTTTTTTGGAAAAGAGGAGATAATATGATATATAATATATTCATTTCATTATGCTTTGTTTGGAGTTGACTACTATGCAAACCTGGCTATCTAACATTTATCATCATAGAAACGAATGCGTTTTCCTTGAGCATCTGAGAGATCATTTTTCTTCATGACTATTGTTGATTTACTTTTCTGTTGAATGAGATAAAATCTATAAATATATATTTTCATTGGATCTAGCATAATACAAGATTGTTAGAACAATTAATATTAACTGAATTCCATAGCCGCATGGTTTAGCAAACAGCTTTCTTTGTTTTGATTGAAAATAAGCAGTATATCAGCATTGCATCATTATATATTATGATTTTTTAGGATTCAGCTGTGTAGTTTTTTGTCAGTCTACACTGACTTGTATTTCATGAGTCAGAAGAAGCCATCTCTTAGTAACATGAATGGTGCATTTGGCATTCGTTGCAACTAGGTGATGTCTACACTGGTGAAGTATTTGGTTTTCTTTGGAGGCCACCTATCCCAGTACTACTTCACTTTAATCTTGCTTAATCATAGACTTTCCCCTGCAATCAAGCTGGCTTAGCTTGATCCCTATCCATAAAACCTTCAGCAAGTATTGAACCATTCATTTGGATCTCCTTAACTCTTTCATTTTTATACACGCAGTGTTTCTGCAGTACATCCTTAATTACCATGCTTTTTGGGTTTCAGACCATTTACACAATGTTTCAGAGCTGTTACATGGAAAAAAATTCAAGAATATTATATTAACGGTAGATGCCATGCTTTTGAAATATTTCTTGATAAAATTTATAAATTTTGACAAATCAAATATTTCATAACATGTTAAGTTTGAGAACTTGCTTTCGATTTCAAACACAAACAAATTCAATGTTATATTTATTCATAGTCACTAGTATAGGCTTTAAAAATAAGTATAAATTAGTAAATATAAGTTTAAAATATATAAAATAGATATTATCATAGTTTACATACTCTGCGATTACTCTTCAAGTAGCCGAGTAATCTCCAAAAAATTTGCATGCCGAGTAATTTCTGCTTTTACTTGCGGGTGGTATGCAGACGATTTTCTCCTGTCAAATTGTTGAGTAATCACCAGTTTCTTGCAGAAAACCCACAAACTTGGCATGTATGTGTGTGTATAAATATGTTTGTGTGTGTATATGCATGCAAACTTGGCATCCTGTGTATGTTTATAGATATGTATGTGTGCACAGTGCAGTCCTGAGTATACACATACATAAATATCCACACACATTTTCCGAGTTTTTCCCGAGTCAAAATTTTTGGGCTTGCCGAGTACTCTCCGAATCCGAATATGTAAACTATGGATATTATAAACACAATTTAAAATAATTATATATTATAATTTAAGAAAACATTATAATTATAGTTTAAACAATTAAAAGAGTAAAAATAGAAACTATAACTGATTGCACTTTATAATGGTACAGATAATTAATTTGACTACAAAAATTATAATTTGTTAATATAATAATGAAAAATTGTCCAGTATTCACTTACTAACATCTACTAAACTAATGTCAATTGTAGGACCTCATAAATGTAGATAATGCATTTTGCTTATATAATTAAATTCTTGCACAAAGATTGTAGGAGTTGTTAGTTAATTGTATAAAAATGATCTAATAAACACAACATATAATATATTTTTACTAAATTAATTTGGATTGTAGGACCTCTAAAATTGCAGATAATGTATTTTGTCTATATTTTTGTACAAAGATTAGAAAAGTTGTCAAGTTGATATGATAACAATGATCTGGTAAACACCACAATATATAATATTATAGCTTAATGTTTACGTATTTTTTGATAAAAAACTTGGGTTAGGCACCCAAGGGCCACAAAAAATGAGTGTGAAGTTTGGACTCTAGTAACCATAGTTCACTCGATCCATCTCATGAAAAGATCAGATGAACCTAACCAAAAGAAAATTATAATAAGAGTTGGTTTCTATTAACTATCTTGATCTGTTATATATCTTCAGACAAACTAGGGAGAGCCACAAACTGTCGCATATACCATTGTAGTGCCTTGTCAAAATATCCTGAACAAAGTCCTAGGAAAAATAAAAATTGAAAATTTTAACAGACTTTTTAGGGGTGCACTGCAAATTACACAGGCTGTTTGACCCCCTAGGTCATATACAATAAAATTAGTGAGCACTAGATAGAGCCCTGGAGGTCTTCCTCATAGCATTTATAATCTTCCATAGATAGAGTATCTAGAATTCAAACATTCAAAATATTACCCAAAAGCTTTAAGCACTTGAATATTTTACCTTAGTTGCAAAGAATGATATATAGGTACTCCACTACATAGTCTAGGTGGATCTTTCCTTGCTCTTAAATATTCTTGGCATCTTCATGTAACATAAATGACCCCACAACCAAAGACAACATTATTCATTGCTCAAGGATTAGTGATGTCAAAAACATTTCTCCTCTCCATTGATTTCTCGAGATCAAGCATCAACTTGATCATAGCTTCATAGATAGAAACATGGTCTTTGCCATCCATTTCTTTGGTCATTGTAATGTCCCCCTCTTGAGTTAGTCAATTTTTGAGTATTAGCCTATCCATTAGGTTCCCGTAGGCTAATCAGATGGTTCAGGGAGCTCTGTAGTTCTTGGAGTAGTAGAGTTTGGCATTATTCGCTGTCAATTTTAGTGTTCCAATAGTGTTTCCATAAGTCAAGTGAAAGAAATGAAATAAATGCTTAAGTTATTATATAATAATAAGTTCACTTAAGTATTTATTTAAATATTTAAAAGTGACTTATTTGTCAATAAGAAGTGGCTAAATAGGAGCAAATTTTTAAAAGGTATTATTTAATGCTCATTTGAAAAATCAATGGTAGACATAAGAAATTGATTAAATATTATTTTATTCTCAAAAAAGGCGTTGGAGTTGGGAAGGGAATAAAATATTGTTTTTGAGTTCATTTTCAGCATATGGGAATTTATTTTTAGGGAATTGTTCAGAGAAGTACTTCAAGAACTTCCTAAGGACGAAACCCCTTGAGGAGAATATTGACTACGGTGGTGAGAGATTCACCTTGGTTGATGGCTGACCGATTTAGTCAGAATCGATGCTTGTATTTAATGACTTGATTATCATGACATGATCATGGGTTATTTGCACAAACTTGCAGTTTCATGGAGTTGAAGGGAAAAACCTGTTTTTTGAAATTGGGCATGGAATATTGAAAATGATTAGTGATGGCACCAATTGAATAATTATAGAGCAGAGTAATTAACCTTCTATGATCATGGTCGCTTGTCATTAAGGAGTTTAGAATGTGGGAATGAATAACCAATGTTGATGACTAAAGGAATTTTGTTTTTAATAAATGTTGTTGGCGAATACTAAGGCGTGTCTACCTTTCCAAAGCCGTGAGGATGATGGCGGGTATGATTCTGTGTAGAAAGGATTATTGCTATCACTAGCAAACAAAAGAAAATGATGTGGAAGCTCATATGGTGGCGATAGGATATTGGCAGCTTTAAACATAGTTGGAGTTCTAAGTTATAAATCACGAAATAAAGACTGCGACAGTTTATGACACTCTATGATGGCGTGACAAACCTAGGAGTTGGCGGGATGGTATTTGGATGCTAAGGAATATATTTTGAATTTTGTCATATTATTGGGAGCCTCAGTTTGGTTGCTAAACTCCCATGTTGTTGATAAAGTATCCACTTAGGAGGCCGACTAATAAATTGATAAAATGTAGTCCTGTCTAGGTGTAGAAATCACAGGTCACAAGTTCTGTTTGATATGACTTCAAATTCAGTGATGACAATGACCATATAGCTAGCCTTGTAGGTTTTTTCCTGTATGTTAGCCTCCATAGTATGCCAACTAACGAAGGCTGGTGATTTGGTGGTTTCCTGGGCGTTTGGATCTTACTACAATCTACGTAAATTCCGCAACAGATCTCAAAGTCTTCAAAAAATCTCAAGGCATACCTCAAAGTTTAGAACATATCTTTTCTCTCTGATTCTCTGTCCATTTCAGCAGACTATATATTTCTTCTTCCACATAAAGCTATCTATATGAATCATACCAAATGTTTGATTAAGCATGAAAGAACTCTTTAAAATTAGCTACAATAGAAATCCTTAACTTCAATGCATGGGAATTTTTTATTATTAAACCTTTGAAGAGAAGTAAAACCTTTTAGTGGAGAAAATTTAGTGAAAAAGCTTAGTGTGGTTTGTTATAGTGGTATCGGAGCTTTGTAGTTTCCTATAGCCTGTTGGGTGAGTGATGCGTCGAAGCACTCATCATTATTACTTGAGGAGACACATGTCTAATCCATATTTTGAAACACAACCAGAAATTGAATAGGAAGAGGAGTTGGATATTTTTGAAATGGGTGAAAGAAGGATAGAACCCTTTAGTTTGGAAAACATGATGAATGATCGTGCCAGGGCACAACATCAAATGATGCAGCTTATGACACAGTCTCAACAAGAAATGGCACAATGACAACATAAAATCACTTAAATATTTGCGCAAATGATGGGAAACAATGCTAACGCTAAATACTAATAATGGGGCTTAAGGTTCAATAGTCAATAATAGAGCAGCTCATACTAGGACCTTTGGTGGCTCAGTTAATTCCAGACCTTCCATGCCAAACTTTATACCGAGAGATAACTCTCCGGAAGTGAATAATGAACCAACCAAACAGGAATTGCATGCACAGGCTATGAGAGATTGGAGGGCATTGGGTGCATATTTTCAGGCTGAAATGTCATTTCGGGATTATTTGGAATTTAGGCGAAGGCATAGACCCCATAGAGGTGGACGTGGTAGGCTAGAAAACAATGAATTGCAAAGAAAAATGGGTAAGTTATTGATTCCATATTTGATTGTTTGGGAAAGACAATAGCTAAACCTTGGGTTGAAAAGATCAATACTTATTTTTAGCTCAATCCTATAGTTGAAGGTGAAGCAATTAAATATGCAATTCTACACTTGGATGGAAGTGCACACAAATGGTGGTACCATGGAATGATAACTTTGGATCGTGATTAGATTGTTTCATATGAGTTCACATAGAAATTAATTGATAGATTTGAAAAAAAGGATCTCGAATTACACTTCAAGGAATTAGCATAGCTAAGGCAGTGGGATAGTGGACACATATATTGCAGATTTCTAGAGATTATCAGTGACGATGACTGATATTTCAGAGAGGAGGTTGATTGTGCTGTTCATTGATGGGTTATCTGATACCTTATGGGGTTCCATTAAGGCCCTTAGCCCACAAACATTATAGGAAGCCATAGCGAAGGCAAGGGACATGGAGCCTTCTATTTTCGGAAGTAAATTTCACTCAAAAGGATTCCAACAGAGGAAAGACAAAGGAAAACAACCTTTTCAGAGAGATTCAAATCAGAATACAAAGGAACCTACAAGGTTGAATGAAGACCAACTTAATGACCTTCGTTGGAATAAATTGTGCTCCTATGTAAAGAACCATGGGACCCAACTCATAAGTGCTCAATTAAGGCTTAAGCTAAGTTAATTGTGTACTATTTAGAGGAGGAATCAACTGCTGAAATTACAAAATAGAAAATTGATTCAGATGATAGAGAGGAAGAAAGTTCTTTAGAAGAGTTAGGAAAAGAGAAAGCAAATGAGGGCATACTTGCCGAACTCTCTAGTTTCTAGAAGGTTGGTTTTTTCAGAGTTTGGGGTGTATTATGTGGACAGCGGATAGTCACTCTAATTGATACAGGTGCCACTCACTATTTTATTGATGAGGGAGTGGTATCTAGGAGGGGAATAAAAAAAATGAATTGATGGTTTCAAGGTGATGATAGCAGATGGATTCACCCTCACATGCACTAGGAAGGTCCTGAATTTGAGCATGTAGATAGGTGAGTATGTGATTAGAGATGATCTTTATGTGGTGAGCATAGGAGATAGATGTAGTACTCGGTATGCAGTGGATGCGGTCTATTGGAGAGTTCTATATGAACTTGCAGACCATGGAGATGAAATTTGAGGCTAATGGTTGTAGTCAGTGTACATTGTCTATTATTATGTTTTGGTAATACTGGTTATCTGACTATGTATTACTTGGTTGTTGGCTTTGGGTAGTTATAAGCATCGGTTGGTTGATGGTTGTGTTCTTCTTGGCAATTGTCGTGCCCTTTAAATACATTGTGTATTCTCAAGGAGAGTAGTATGATCTAGTTGGATCGATTGAGATCCTTGGTTGACCATCTCTAGTCTTCTTCTGTAATAGTTTCATTAGCAAATAAAGATATATTTTATGCATGTATCTAGTATGCATTATCTTCTCCATTATTAATTCATGTATTTAATTTATCAGATAGAGCAACAAATATTTGGCACCGTTGCCTTAAAGAAATTGGGTCAAATTCAAGAGATTCATGCCCTTAGAAGGCAGTAAGAGACCACAACATGGTCAAGATCAAGAGATCAGGTGATCTTTAAGGATCATCAAACAAAGAGAATGAAGGAGACGACTGAGAGGTGAAGTTGAAAAAGGTGAACGGTTTCTGAAGGAAAGCTCGAGTATAACCAAGAGCAGAAGTCTAAGTGTAAGTAGAAGCTATAGTTAGGAGAGAGAGAACTTTCACGACAAGAGAATGCATGAATGGAGAGTGGGAAGAAATAGCACGAAACCTACCACTTTTCGACGAAGTGTACACCGACATCGCTGACCTTGTCAACCAAGTTGGAGCCGTTTGTACCATCAACCTTGTCGAATGAAGGGGAAAGCGAAGGAGAAGCCACCAACCTTGCCATCGGCGAACTATTTAGAGCATCATCTTCAGACGAAGGGGAAGGCCAGAGAAAACTTGCCAACCCGACCATCGGAGAATCGTTTGTACCATTGAAGTCGATCGAAGGGGAAGGTGAGGGAGAACCTCCCGACGGTTTGACAGAGACCATATGCTAGATTGAACACTTGACATTGATGAAAGAACCAAACATTGGAAGATCGAAGTCGAAAACACCAGGACAAAGGGAGCACCCCTTAAGTGGATCCATAAGTCCCTCACTAAATAAAACCACCAATCTCCTCTCTATAATCCCGGTGACCATCACTAAAAGCCTTTGAAACTCTGCTATGTAAGCCTCCACTGTGCCATACTGCTTCAATTGGGCCAACTCTTTGAAATGTAACTTAGGATCCTTCTTGTCAAACCTCTCAATGAGTTTAGTGGTAAACTCATCATATGAAGTGATAGACCTGTGGCCCAAAGTGATAAGGCCATGGTACCACCACTCGTGTTCTACTTCATCAAGGTGTGGAGTGGTAAATTTAATTGCCTCCTCCTCAATCATAGGTCTAAGGGCTAGAGAGTTGTCCAAATTTTGTACCCATGCCCTTGCTGTACACTTAGCACTACCATCATAGTGAGCAAGTGTTACCTTGCCCAATGCCTGCTTTAAGTCCCTCTGAATTTCTGGTCCCCTGTGATCAGCTCTACCACCACCCCTTTTCCTCTTCTGGTCTATGAACTCATTGAAGGATAAATGCTCTTTTATAGCCTTTGGAAGGGTGTCATATTCAACATGGGCATTCCTCAACTTATCCACAAGAGGTGGGGAACTGTCAGGACCATTTTATGGTGTCTCCTTTGGAATAAATGAGGGCTGGAAAGGTCTAGAAAAAGTGTTTGACCTTGCTGTTATATGCTGTCCTCCATTACCCTCATGCTGATATGTGGAGCTGCCATCCCCATTATGTGTTGGGTTGCCTTGTGTGTTGTTATGAGAGTTTTTAACTATCAAATTTTGCCCAATCTTCCCCAACAATTGAGACATCATATCCATCATTGTATCAAACTTCTTCTCCATTGTTGCACTAGGACTAACTGAACCAGCTCTACCTTGCCTCTTTCAGCCATGTGCCTCAGAGAACTCTCACCTTCACCTTGAGGGTCCTAATGCATCTCAATACCCCCTGGAGTTGTCTCACTCTCTGAGCCTTGTGAAGTTTCCCAATGTGCGTTGAGAACACCTGAGATTGTTTCACCTTTCAAAACTTGTGGGGGCTGCCAATGTCCTTTTCTCAATTCCCTCTGAATATATCTTTGTTCCCTCTCACTCATAGAAGATATGAAGCTGATTGTATATGGTTATTAGAGGCTGCTAGGAAAGCTTTGCTTTGATACCACTGTACTTCAAACATACAAAGAAATATCTTGATATAACATACAATCATGAACAACTTAGTACATAAATTGATTTTCAGACCTGATAACAGTCCGTTACATTGCCATTTTCCAGTCTTACATGAGTAGCATTACATTCAAATCTTGCACAACAAGATAGCTATGATAGGAGCTAACAAACCACAGTATTCTCTCACCAACAAACAGCTACACGAACCTTGAGAAAGGCAGATTTCAGACCATTTCATCAGCAGACCTGACTGTGGACCAATTCTAAAATGGCATGACTCCCTACGAGGGGTGATTTGCCTCTTAAAAATCAATAATTCACCAACAATTGCAAATGATTACTCCAACTGTGGCACCCAGCTATGAGGAATCTTTAGGAACAATGCCCAAAACGAGTTTCCAAACATCAATGGAGTTATGAGCAATTTAGTACTTCCACACATTGTGAAAAAGTGATTTTCCAGAACTCAAAAAAAGCATATCAGACCCCTGAAAATGAGTTCAAACACCTCCAAACACACACCCAATGAAGCAATTCATCTATCTCACCAAAACCTCCGATCCCACATCAAAATATAGAGAAATTCTTCATTTCTAAACCACCAAAATGATGAAAATCAGAAATTCTGTAAATGCAAAGGTGATCTTTGAAGTAGAATCACTCCTTCTGGCTAGGGTGGGTCTCTCACCACCGAAACCAGCAACTAAAGATGAGGGTTTTCGTCCTCAAACAGCAGAAATGGAAACCTGGAGACAATCCAATAACATCACGTTGTTGGAAATATTGTCATTGATGTCAAAGGCAGATAAGAAACTGTTAGAACTGTGTCATTGATGTCAAGAAGGGATACATTGTATAGTGTGATATCATTGATCATTAAAATATGGATGATTCAATACATAAATCAAGTGTTAACCATTGAAGGCCATCAAGTCACCAATGACAAGCAGCAACACAGTCATTTGGATACAATGGAAGAAATGTTAATGTTGCTAAAGAGCACTTAAATGCATATAAATGAACAACAATCAATATACTGAAGGCAGCGATTATATTTCTCAAGCATATAAAACAAAAATCCCAGAGAAAAAGACAAATAACATATGAGACAAAATTAGAATAAGACAAAAATGAAAAAGACAGCTAAAAAGCGACGATTCAGAAATTTTGTAAGTGCAGCGATCAAATTTTTTTTTTCTGTGCAACAGATAAGACAAAATTTGGAAAAGGACAAAATGAAAAAGACAAAACCAATAAAGACAAAAAATGAAATGGTGTGATTATCTTTGATGAGACAAACAATAAAACACAGATTTTAAATGGTGCGATCATTTTGATAAAGCAAATCAAGAATATTTAAAAGTCAAAGGGTGTGAATTAGAAAGGATGAAATGGTGCAATTATTTAAAATCAGATTTTCAAAAGATTAAAATAGTTAGCAACCAAGTGGCATAGTGAATTGAAAAAAAGTCAAATAAAAGAAGTGCAATCCTATTAGACAAATGAAGTGCCACATATTGAAATGATACAATTTGTTCTAATAATACTAATCAGATTTCAAAAGGAGTTTCAATGAATAGGTGCGATTTGTTTATGAAAGAAAATTAATAATCTGAAGGGGATCAATTAAGGTTGAAACAAACAAAAAGACACATCTGAAAAGATGTGATTAAGACATGAAGAGGCAGATTTTTGAATAATGTGTTCTTTCATCAAAGGGTTGCAATTCTTGAGCAACTTATATATTTGATATCCAAATCAGATTTGCAGAAAGTAAGAAGTATGTGTGAGAATGATTATGTGAAGAAGAGAGGTGCAGAAGTATACATGATTTGTGTGAGCTGTAAAGAAGCATCTTACATTACAAGGAGTTAAATTGAGACAAAAGGCAGATCTATTGTGAAAGATCTCATTCAAATTTTTCAGTCATGTAAGTCAAGGTTGGTGCCTTGCAAGGAGTTGGTGCTCCTTGTAGGTTGGTGCCTACATAACTTATTAAGAGGTTGGTGCCTCTAGTAGGTTGGTGCCTACTACCATTGTAAACTTATTTTATTATAAAGTACATAATTTTGTACCGTGGTTTTCTCCCATAAGGGTTTCCACGTAAAATCTTGTTGTCAACTTGTTCATATTGTTATATTCTTGCATAGTTGTTATTGTGGTAGAGTTTAAAGTTGATAAAAGTTGAGAGGGTAAAAATTGTAATTTACTGATTCACGCCCCTCCCCTCCGCCCACCGTCCCTCTGTATATTTGTGTGCTCATCACACATTATGTTGCCAAAATAGAGATAATGAAATGAGAGCCCAAAAGGTGAATATATAGAAGAGGGGAAATTAGGGCAACACATTCAAATTCACTTCTCCCTCCAAGAATGCTATGCCCCCCTTCATGAGCCTTTTGATTTATTTTTAATTTCCCTTTTGCCTCCCTCAAACTTGGCGTCCACTTTTGGATGGTATTAACTTGCTTTTAGAAACAACTTAATTCACCTTTTGACTAGGCATGAGACAAGGGGCCCTTCTTATGAACACATGACCCTCACTTAAGTTATAAAGTATCTTTATAAAAAAACTTAAGTGACGGAAATATAAATATAAATTTAATCACCTTTAGAACTCACCAACATCATAACAGGAAATATTGCACTGTTGGAGAAACAGAGGTTGGGACTAGCTGCTAAAAATAACACTTACTAAAAATAGCAACTGCTAAAAATAGTAAGTGTGCCAAAACACCAAAATGACATAATTGGAGATACACTGAAACTTGCTATAAATAGTAAGTGCCAAAAATGGCCATTGCTATAAATAGTAACCCCTGCTAGAAGAACACCAAAAACCACCACCAAGCCCAATAGAGGCCATGGGCCCCCTAACAAACTTCACTTAGCCTATGTGGAACGTTGGAATAGGCTAATGAAATTACCAACTGATTAAGTGCAACAAGGGGACATTATAGAATATGGAGATCCTTGGAAGGAACCTCACCAATACAATTATTGCTGGCAAGTCAAGCATGAATGTACTTCCAAAAGATACTTGAAGAAGTCTCGACAAGCCGGTCATTTGGCCGCCAACTTTTCAATTGGTGGTTGCAGATCAACAAGGTATTAAGATACTTGGAGTTTTAATGGGACAAAAGGTAATTATTGGAACTCAAACGTTTTTGTTCAACTTTGTGGTCATTTCATTAAGGAAGAAAGTGTACGATGCATTGTTAGGTTGGGGTTGGCTGGTGGTAGCCAAAGCCGATCACAATTGGAAAAAAATACAATCTCGATTGAGAGTAAGGGTCCGAAGTATATAATTGATTTGAAAAAGCAAGTAGTCAGTGAGGAAGCAACCTCCTTGGATTTGACAGATTCAGACTCTAGAGAAGAATGGATGGAGAGTCAAGATTTTATGGAACCAAATGATGAAGGAATTTTGGAGTTAGTCATGTTCGGGCGATGAAACAAATTATCTTCATGGTCTATTTCACTAGCAAAATGGAGGACTATGAGGTACTTCCATCAACTTGTAATTTTCTCGAAGCTGCAACTCTTAGTGGAGAGCAATCGATGAAAAATGATTTTGGAAATTTTGATAGTTTATGTATGCGAGATGCAGTCCATGGTTGACAAAAGATGACAGTTGAAACAGAGGTATCCAACGTTATAGAAGAATGCAAAATAATGGATGGTACATCTCAGAGTACTAAGAAAAATATTTAATGTGGAGCATACAAATATTGGTGAAGTCAAATCAACTTCACTAAAGAATTACAAAAAAGGAAAAAAAGTGAAAAGGAAAAACAGTGGAATTTGGCAATTGAAGGAGAAAACATTAAAAAGTCCAGTTGCATGGCTGATTACATAAAAGGCTTGACTACAAAGCTTGACTACCCATCAAAGTCTTATAAAAGAAAACTTTGGGGTTAAGGTCATAAAATAAAGAAAAGTATAAGATTACTCGTTACAAAAAAAAGGCATCAGTTCCAAAAAAAAAATGTAGAACCAAGGAGATAATTTTTTTTTTTTTGAAATCGAAATGCATGTCCATAGCTTAGAGATATAGAGAGCAAATAAAATAAAGAATTTAACTAATGAATTGTAGAAAATAGGTTTTTCTACTTTATATTCATATCGCTGATTACATTGCATTGCACATCTTTCAAAATCAAAGTGTTACTTCACATTGCATAACTAATAACTAGATGTTGATAGATGACAAAATTTCAACTACAATATAGTTTTTTACAAAGTCAACCTAAGTAGTTATGCAATTACTTTATATTGCATAACTAATAACTAGGAGCAGCTGCCAATTGCATTTGCTTGTCATGGCATTCCATGAGACCACATTTCTTGGAGGCATTTTATCAAACAGTTCACTGCCTTGCTACTATTGCTAAAAGCCTAAAACAGGTGCTTTCGAACAAGCTATGGATGCTTGAAAAAAACTATCAAAGCATAATAGTAAGCAATAGCATAGACAAGGCAGTGAACTATTTGAAAAAATTCCTCAAAAGAAAATCCTGATTCAATGCACATACAAGCAATAGACTACCGTAAACTGTTGAAAAAATGCCTCAAAAGAAATGTGGTCTCATGGTGGGGAATGCCATGACAAGCAAATAGATGGTCTCATGGTGATGGATGCTATTTGCTTGTCATGGCATTCCATCACCATGAGACCACATTTCTTTGAGGCATTTTTTCAAAACATTTCACGCCTTGTCTATGCTTGTCATGGCATTCCATCACCATGAGACCACATTTCTTGAGGCATTTTTCAAAATTCACTGCCTTAATCTATGCTATTGCTTACTATTATGCTCGATAGATTTTTTCCAAGCATCCATAGTTGTTCGAAGCACTATTTTAGTATGGATTGTCATGGCATTCCATCACCATGAGACTCACATTTCTTTGAGGCATTTTTTTTCAAACAGCTCATTCCCTTGTCATGCTACCACATTTTCATACATGTCTACCAAAGCATTTTATGAAATAGTTCACTGCCTTGTTGCTATGGCTAAAAGCCTAAAACATTGTTTTGAACAAGCTATGGATGCTTGGAAAAACTATCAAAACATAATAAAGTAACAATGTATATAGACAAAGTGAGTTTGAAAAAAAATGTTTCAAAGAATGTGGTCTCACATTGATGGAATGCCATGACAATCCATAGCAATTTGCTTGTCATGGCATTCCATCACCATGAGACCACATTTCTTTGAGGCATTTTTTTACAAACAATTCAACGCCTTGTCTATGCTACCACATTTTTCATACATGTCTACTAAAGTATTTTATGAAATAGTTCACTGCCTTGCTGCTATGGCTAAAAGCGTAAAACATGTGCTTTCGAACAAGTTGTGGATGCTTGCAAAAAATCTATCAAAGCATAATAGTAAGCAACAAGCTATTGTCTCATGGTTTTTTATTTATTTATTTTTATTTCTTATGTGCGAAAATCAACACAATTTTATTTGCATTTTTTTGCAGGTTTTAAATGCGTTTTTTTGGTGATTTTGCAGTTTGAAACGGGAAAAAATCATTGACGAAAAAGTCAAAGATTTTTTCAAAAAATTGGGGAAAAAATCATCCAGCCTGCTGATTTTTTAAAAATCGCGTTTAATTGGGATTTTTTGCGATTTATGCTTCTATGGGTCCGATTATAGTACAACCAACATCTTGTGACCTTGTCATATTTTTCGACGAGAGATGCGATAAGTTTTGCATATCGTACGACAAGAAGGGATTAATTTGTATACCATATGAAAACCTCAACCTCTTCACATTGTACAACGGCCTCAATTGGTACGACATTATGGTATAACATCACTCAACATGACACTCAATCATATCGTACAACATATCAAACAACAGGCTTGAAGGAAAATTGACCCACAGAACTCCATTGTACATTGGCTCAAGAACCTCATAGTACGACATACCATCATGTGTGTATGGCATCAAGAAAACATCTTTGTACGACATACGACATTTACGTATTTAGGCAAAAATGGCACCATACGATGGTCTCATTCCAAACTTGCTGGCATCATACAATGGTGTCAATTCCTACTTGGCAACATCATACATCCTGCAAATTGTCCTATTGTACGACCTCACTTTGTACAATCCTTCCTTTCTCAACCTTCCAACGTACAGTCTGGGTCCTGTTGACGGGTGTTTTATGACCGCACCAACACATAATAAAGTTACCAACGGTTACTCTATCCTCTCTTGATCAAAATATCCTCCATGCTAAGATTGTGAGAAAGATCATGCATTCAACTCCAAGGTTCCTTTTATCAGTGGACGTAGTCTCGGTTGGCTTGATGTGTTTTTCTAGTATTTCAAGGGGACTTACGTAATTGTTCACTCTAGAGAAAGGGGTTTTTAAGATTCAAAGGATTTATAAGTGAGGCTCAAATTTCCTAAACTAACTAGAAAGTACTGAATTTAAATGGTTGCAGGGATTAGAAGTGCTATGGTCTACTCTAAGTGCGGGACGTGGAGATCAACTCTCGCAAACTTCAACCAAGCTCTGCTTCACCTCACCTTGGACAACTTCCACAAAATCGGTGCAATCTTCAAAGGAGTAGCTAGAGATATTTAGATCACGATTCAACATGAAGATACCATCACGACGACACATACCAGCATATAAACCGTAATTGAAGTTAGGTCCACAATATTCCAGTTGACCACGCAAGGCGAACTCACCATCAGTGAGCCTGCTAGTGGTATGGATTAGCGAAGCTTGCTCAAATTAAACACCACATTCGACAACTACCATCTACTTGCATGAAATGAAATCTATTTTACTCTAAGTTCTACTTTAAAATTCTACGTGAATTGGAAGAACGAAGAAATCTTGCTAGCTACCCACAATAAAAGATGAAACCACAAGCAATGATAACTCTTTTTCTTATAGGAGTGTTCACAACAACTTCTTACAAAGCATTCAATTTGAAAACTTTCCTTCCTCTTCAATATAAACTATGCTTATCAATCCGTCAATCTATGCTATCTCTCCTAGCTCCTCTATTCTAATCTATATGTACAAATGAAGGGGGGGATGCCCCTTTTATAGTTGGCCAAATCCAATGGACGACTTAGATTGAATTACAATGAAGGGCTCAGATTGAGCCACACAAACCCTGATCAACATTCTGCCCTAAAAACCGCTAGAAAGTGGAGGAGTGGGGTAATAAATGAGCACATAGTGCCCACTCTCTCCCTAAGTCATAATGAGCAATTAACGTACACCATCATCTTCTAGAAGATCATCATCAAACAAGGCGTTTCCATTCTCCTTCTCTCTGACTCCTAATTTGATGAATCTGACCAACATAGCTTCAACTTCTTGAACTGGCATGGTAGGCACGTTCTCAATCTGAAACTCCAAGACTGCAACTTCTTTTTCATGCTTGATGATGATTTTCCTCCTAACTGTCATTTTTTAACTTTGAAGTGCTTGAGGATGATTTCTAACCCCTGGGCCCTCACTATTTCTCCTTCCTCATCTTGAAGAATTTTCTAGTCTTGGACTCGATCATTTTTTCCTTGCCACCTGCCTCCTTGAGTTGGGTGCATATTGGGTCTTTGAGAAGAAATTCCAACACTTAGCTATTTCTTCCAACATCTCCCTTCATGATTTGGGCGCAACCGAGACATTATAGAGGAGCTTGAAACATGTAACTTTATCCCCTTCCTAGTTTTTAATGTTGTCCTGGAGTATCACCTCAAGTCATCATGCTCTGGTTCCGGTGTCCATCCTGCAAAACAAATAAAGAGAAGAGCATCAAAACACCTTATAATATAAAATTTCTTTACTTACCTAATATCTATGTTTTGATTTCTAAGGTTGATCTCTAGATCTAATAAAATTCATCATTTTTCTAGCAAACTTTGCCTCCTTCATGGGCGCATTCAACATCTGTGTGCTAGGGTGTATATGGATGTCTATGTTTGGAGTATCTCCACCAATGCCTTAGAAATATTTAAGTATTTGAGCCTTAGGAAATTTTATCTCCCTTAGAAAATTTTATCATTCATAAGCCAGGCGTCCATTTTGGAATCACAAGCCAAGGCGTAATACTTCATAATTTATTTCCCCTAGAAAATATTTCTTAACTTTATACGCTCATGGGTGCACATAAAGGGGGTCATTTAATTTTTTGTTCACCCTTGAAAATATTTTTCCCACTAATGTTTATTCTAACCTCTCCAGCCTTGGGCGCATTTGGAGGTGTCTGCTTCACATTTCAATGCCTTGGACAAATTTCATCTTTCTCAAGGGTGTATTTAAGAGGTCTTACTTCAAGGGCGCATTTTCACCTTGTTTGTGCTAGGGCGCATTTTGATGGGTGAGCTCATGTTTTCTTCCCTTAGACAATTTTTTTGATCTCCTCAACCTCTGTTGTCTCCTTGGGCGCATTTGCTACCTGGTGTTTCCTTTATGTTTAATGCCTTAGGAATTTTTTTATGTCCCCTACTCATCTTGGGTGTATTTGACCTCTGTGTTTTGATGTTTATGCCTTAGAAAATATTTTCAAGCTCCCTCCTCTTCTAGGGCGCATTTGTGGGGGTGTACTTCCATTTTTTTCCTTGTCTTAGCAAAATTTCAAGCCACCTTGAAGCTTGGGCTCATTTTGGGGGTGAGCTTCCTGTTTTCATTTGACTTAGAAATTTTTAAAGTCACCTTGATGCCTAGGGCACATTTGAGGGGGTGAGCTTCCATTTTCTATCACTTAGAAAATTTTGATGTCACTCTGCCATCTTGGGCGCATTTAGGGTCCTCTACTTTCATTGTGATGCCTTAGAAACTTCTTGAGCCTCCATTTGGTTGTTGGGTGCATTTGAGGTGCCTAGCTTCCACTTTGTGACACTTAGAAATATTTTCAAGTCATTTCACCTTGATGGGCGCATTTGAGGGGTCCATCTTCCATTTTCAAACACTTAGAAAATTTTCAAGGCCTCCTTAGAATCTGGGCGCATATGGAGGGTGGAGCTTCCATTTTCAAAGACTTAGAAAAATTTTCAACTCATCCTCTTGGAGCTTGGGCACATTTCAAGGGTGGTGGTGCCATGTTGATGCCTTAGAAACTTTTTCAAGTTATCTCCACAAGCAAGGCACATTTCAAGGGGTGAACTTCCACTTTCACTTGCCTTAGAAGAAAATTTTCATGTCTTCATTCCTTGCTTGGCGCATTTGCAAGGTGATGCTTCCACTTTATGCCTTAGAATTTTTTCAAACACCTCCTTACATGATGGGCGCATTTAAGGTGTCCAGTGTCCACTTCTTCCTACGCCTTGGATAATTTTTATCCTTCCTCTTAACATGGGTGCATTTTGGAGGGTCTCCTGACATTTTCATGACTCAGAATATTTTGTCTCTCCACCTTGGTGACTTGGGTGCATTTGAGTGCTGTTGCTTCCAGTGAAGGCCGCATTAGAGGGGGTCCTCTTCCATTTCGTGCCTTAGACAACCTTTCTCCATCCAACTCCTACCTTGGGCGCATTTGAGAGGTGGTCAGGCAATTTTGATGACTTGAAAATATTTGTCACCAACTTGCTTGTCTTCTCAATCTTGGGCGCATCTTGGTGAAGAGCACAAAGATATACTGAGAGGGGAGGGGGGTGAATCAGTATATCAACAAACTTTTACTCTCTTAATCTTTTCAAAACTTATTACAATCAACTTTTACAACCTTCTAAACGTACTTAAACTCTTATCAACATCAACCTTTGATATGAATCAATTTACACAAGTTGACACAAATTTATTGAAAACTTTAAATGACTTTTACAAGTGGAATTTGGCACCAACCTACTCGATTTACAAAGAAGATGATTTAGTAGGCTGCGACCTACAAGGGACACCCAAACCTCTTGATTATTTAGTAGGCACCGACCTACAAGGAGCACCAGCCCCTAATGCAAGGCACCAACCTTGACTTGATGGTTGCAAGATGCCTTCAATCTGACCTGCACTATCCCTATCCTCCAATCTGCCTTGGTGATGAATGAGCTCACACTTAGCCCACACAAGAAGATGGGACTTCAGATTTAGACTACTCACTTACACAACCACTCCAAAAAGCCCGAATGAATATTGAATATATACTTAGATCAAAGATAGCAACCATTGATGAAAAGACATGACTCTATCTTTTCAGCTTTTATTCACACTTCTTCATTAATCATCCTTTAATTCTTGACAAAAGATCCTCTTCAAAATTTCAAACTCCCTTCTACTTTATTGTTTTGCCAATCGCAACTCTTGGCCATTCAAGATTAAATTTTTTTTTTGTTAATAATGTTTGTTTCCAGATCACTCCAAAAAGTTTATTAATTCAAAGATACTTGTCTTTGTGAGGTGCGTACCTTTTCAAGACTTAGTTGTTAGAGGCACCTTTTTTTTTAGAAGAGATCGAACTATTCTAACACATGCCCTTTCAAAATTAACATACGTCTTGCATAAGAGACGATATACATGTCTCTTCATAACACAAAGCGTTCTTTCTAGGTATTACGTGCCCTTTCATATATGCCTGAATCGTGCCTTTTACAAATTTTAATTAATTTTTGTGTATATGTCTTAATTAAAACTCTTTAACAAATTTGTCTTATTATCTCCTTGTAGATATCAACATATGATTTAATTTGTGGCCATCCGAATAACCCTTCTCACAATTTGATCGCTATACATCCGTTATACTTCCAAGCACTGTGTAACTTTATCTTTGGAAAAGTATCGTGTCTGGTCAAGTAGCGCCTCATACAAACTATGGGAGTTATCACGGGACAACAACGTTCCAAGCTTCCAAACCACGAAACACACACAGGTCATTCTTGTTTCATCACACCAATATCAATCTCAATGATTTATTGATAATTCTGAAGTATTATCTTCATAGAGCAATCTTCTTTAATAATCGCGTAATATAGATCGGGCCACATTTGTAGATGCTTGAGATCATATATTCATCTTTCTCATATCGGTGATGATCTTAAAACGATGATGATTTCTCAAATGTCCAGATTATAACATGAGACAGTGATAAAGTCTAGCGTATGTCTAGTGCCCAGCAGGTGCACTTATGATAAATTGCTCAGGTATCCAGGTATCTTGTGACTGAAACAATTCCCAAATTTCTACCTTCAAAGATTACTAGAAAAAATGAGGTCTACTCCAATGACTGTTCCAAAACTGTAATAATATCCTTTAGAATCATCTCATAGACTTCACTGTGATCTACTTGAGATCCGCATTCAAATATGTTATCTTCAGTTACTCCTATCATACTATTCTTGATATAACTTTAACATCAATGACAACATTTCCAACATGACCCGAACTTGTTTTGAATCGAAGTCTGAATCTCCCAACAATCTCCAGTACGTACCTATTCAAACTGAAATTGGATCTGAATATTATTTCTTTAGTTGTATTCTATATTTGAACATATATTCTATAGTTGGACGCTTCTAAACACAATTAGTCTGAAGATGATCAATCTGAAGATGATTCTTCACTAAGCTCATCATTGTATGTAACATCTGGCTTTTCTTAAACTTATCATATTATAAGCATTGTTTCTACAATCTCTTTTTTTCTCAATCTTGTCCATTCATTTGTCATCAATGACTTCATCCTTTTATTTTGACATCAATGACAATATTTCCAACAATCTCCCCCTTTGTCATTGATGGCAACATATTCTCCCTCATCTCTTCTAACTCTTCCCTATTCTATTTCTCTCCCCCTTTGACATCAATGGCAAAGGGACTTCATCCATTTTGCATTTTTTGTTCCATGGAGCTACAAGATATTGTGTATAGCTCCCCTTGAATGTATGCCCCTGTTTACAAATACTCATCTTTCTCTTTTCATTCCTTAACTTCTGAATAATTTTGCTTCTTCTGCATGAAAGCTTCTTCCTTTTGACATCAATACCATTTCCAACAATAGAAGCCAACAGAAAATTTCTCATCAACTTCATTAGATATCAACCCATAAGTAGTTTTCTCTTCAACACTTTGAGATACTTCACTTTTCAACTATCTTCTCCAAGTGGCTGAAAGATAATGTTCAACATAGCTCCCCCTAAATTCACACTTCCTCTTTAGAAAAGACATATTGAATTTGCATTGGATTCTTCGGTTCTTGTATCTATCTTCTTTCTCCAAACTTTTGTAAACTTTCTTTCCTTTTCCATGATGTTCTTCTTCATATCTTGTAAAGGTGATTCCATAAAGTCACAACTACAAAAACGTGCTATGTGTCCAAAATTGTTACACTTAAAACACATAATGTCATGACTAAATGAATTATAGTCAGCTTGAACCATTACTTGTTTGAAATCTGCAATTTATTGCTTTGTGTCCAAAGTAGTTGCATGAATAGCAATATCCATAGAAAGAATAAAACTGCCTAGAGTTAAATCTTCTTTCATTTTCTTTGAAACTTGTGACAATCTCATCACGCTTAGTACATTTCTCTTTTGGCTTATTCAATTCATTTTTCAGCATTACAACTTCTTGTTCCAGCTTGTCACACTCTCTCTCTTTTGCACTTATCTTATTCTTTAATTCATTCTCAACTTGTTCAGCCTCTACAAATTGAGCGCTCAAATCTTCAATTATCTTGTTTAATTGCTCCAAACTTTTAGTTAACTCCTTGGTTTTTAGTTTATGCTTGGTAATCCTCTTCTTCAATTCTTCATTTTTCTTATATGCATAATGAAATTCTTCCTCTAGATCTGTTTCTTCTTTTTCTTCATTGCATTCTTGATCAATTTCTTCTTCTTCATTACATTCTTGATCAGCACCTTCATATTCAGCCATGAACAATATCTCTTCATCATCTTTGCTTTGACTATCATCACTTTGTTCTTCTAAAGAGCTAGATTCTTTCTTTGAGTAAAAGCTCTTTCTGTGTTTTTGGAATCTCTTCTTTCCTTTTTTCTTGATGTAGGTTTCTTTTTCACTTTCACTTGAGTTACTATCACTGTAAGGACATTTAGAAGCATGATGTCCAACTTCTCCACAATTGAAGCATTTAAAAGGAAATTTTCCTTTGTATTTTCCTTTGTATTTTCCTTTTCCTTTCTTAAGTTTACCCATGAAGTAAGTTTCTGCTTCATCATTTGATTTTTCATCCTTTTCTTCATGCTTGTTCTTGCCCTTTTTGGATGCTTTGAATGAAACTTCCTTTTGTGGTGATCTTCCTTAAATCCTCATCTCATAGGCAGCAAGGATCCCATGTAATTCATCCTTTTTTAGCTGGTCTAGATTTGTTAATTCTTCCAATGCTGCAACCTTGGCCTCAAACTTTGTAGATAGAGATCTTAGAATCTTATCAACAATAAAAGTATCCTCAATTTCTTCACCAAGTCCTTTCATGATGTTTACTGTTTCATCAACACGGAGAAAGTATGAGGCAATATCTTCATCATCTTCCATCTTGAGAGTTTCTAATTTCCTTCGATGAGTTTGCAACTTTGCCTTCTTTACTTTTGCATCACCTTCATAGATGTTTTGAAGCTTGTCCCATATCTCTTTTGCTGATTTGCAACACATTACTTTTGTGAATTCAGAATCTGTTAGGCTGCAAAGAAGAGCATGCTTGGCTTTTGCATTGTTCTCACTTCTCTTTTTCCCTGCTTGATCCGTTGGAAGGGTAGGTGGAGGTGTATACCCATCAACAATAGATTGCCACACATCAAACCCAAGTTCATTCAAATATGCTTCCATCTTAATACTCCAAAAAACATAATTAGTCCCATCAAAGATGGGTGCTTTCACTGTGTTGTTAGGATCTGCCATGTGTGCTCTTAAGGATCTCCTTCAAGCGGTTAGGCTTTCAAGGAGGACCTTGCTCTGATACCAATTGAAGAGCACAAAGATAGACTGAGAGGGGGTTCGGTGGGGTGAATTAGTATATCAACAAACTTTTACCCTCTTAATCTTTTCAAAACTTATTACAATCAACTTTTACAACCTTCTAAACGTACTTAAACTCTTATCAACATCAACCTTTGATATGAATCAATTTATAGAAGTTGACACAAATTTATTGAAAACTTCAAATGACTTTTACAAGTGGAAGTAGGCACCGACCTACTCGATTTACAAAGAAGATGATTTAGTAGGCTGCGACCTACAAGGGACACCCAAACCTCTTGATTATTTAGTAGGCACCAACCTACAAGGAGCACCAGCCCCTAATGCAAGGCACCAACCTTGACTTGATGGTTGCAAGATGCCTTAAATCTGACCTGCACTATCCCTATCTTCCAATCTGCCTTGGTGATGAATGATCTCACACTTAGCCCACACAAGAAGATGGGACTTCAGATTTAGACTACTCACTTACACAACCACTCCAAAAAGCCTGAATGAATATTGAATATATACTTAGATCAAAGATAGCAACCATTGATGAAAAGACATGACTCTATCTTTTCAGCTTTTATTCACAGTTCTTCATTAATCTGAAATAATCTTAATCTGTATTATCCTTTAATTCTTGACAAAAGATCCTCTTCAAAATTTCAAACTCCTTTCTACTTTATTGTTTTGCCAATCGCACCTCTTGGCCATTCAAGATTAATTTTTTTTTTTGTTAATAATGTTTGTTTCCAGATCACTCCAAAAAGTTTATTAGTTCAAAGATACGTGTCTTTGTGAGGTGCGTACCTTTTTAAGACTTAGTTTTTAGAGGCACCTTTTTTTTAGAAGAGATCGAACTATTCTAACACACGCCCTTTCAAAATTAACATACGTCTTGTATAAGAGACGATATACATGTCTCTTCATAACACAAAGCGTTCTTTCTAGATATTACGTGTCCTTTCATATTTGCCTGAATCGTGCCTTTTACAAATTTTAATTAATTTTTGTGTGTATACGTCTTAATTAAAACTCTTAACAAATTTGTCTTATTATCTCCTTGTGGATATCAACATATGATTTAATTTGTGGCCATCCGAATAACCCTTCTCACAATTTGATCGCTATACATCTGTTATACTTCCAGGCACTGCGTAACTTTATCTCTGGAAAAGGATTGTGTCTGGTCAAGTAGCGCCTCATACAACCTACGGGAGTTATCACGGGACAACAACGTTCCAAGCTTCCAAACCACGAAACACACACAGGTCATTCTTGTTTCATCATACCAATATCAATCTCAACGATTTATTGATAATTCTGAAGTATTATCTTCATAGAGCAATCTTCTTTAATAATCACGTAATATAGATCGGGCCACATTTGTAGATGCTTGAGATCATATATTCATCTTTCTCATATCGGTGATGATCTTAAAACAATGATGATTTCTCAAATGTCCAGATTATAACATGAGACAGTGATAAAGTCTAACGTATGTCTAGTGCCCAGCAGGTGCACTTATGATAAATTGCTCAGGTATCCAGGTATCTTGTGACTGAAACAATTCCCAAATTTCTACCTTCAAATATTACTAGAAAAAATGAGGTCTACTCCAATGACTGTTCCAAAACTGTAATAATATCCTTTAGAATCATCTCATAGACTTCACTGTGATCTACTTGAGATCCGCATTCAAATATGTTATCTTCAGTTACTCCTATCATACTGTTCTTGATATAACTTTAACATCAATGACAACATTTCCAACATGACTTGAACTTGTTTTGAATCGAAGTCTGAATCTCCCAGCAATCTCCAGTACGTACCTATTCAAACTGAAATTGGATCTGAATATTATTTCTTTAGTCGTATTCTATATTTGAACATATATTCTATAGTTGGACGCTTCTAAACACAATTAGTCTGAAGATGATCAATCTGAAGATGATTACTTCATTAAGCTCATCATTGTATGTAACATCTGCCTTTTCTTAAACTTATCATATTATAAGCATTGTTTCTACAATCTCTCTTTTTCTCAATCTTGTCCATTCATTTGTCATCAATGACTTCATCCTTTTATTTTGACATCAATGACAATATTTCCAACACTTGGTGGGTCTTTTGCCTTTTTCATGACTTAAGACAATTTTGTGCCTTTCTGTTCCTCACCTAGGCGTGCCTGAACACTTAGCCAATTTCTCAACTTGCTTGCCCTCACTTTCTATTTTAGTAATTCCTTGATTTTCGAACCCTTGCAACTCCTGTTGACTTGAAATTTGCTCCACGTGATCCTCATGACCTAACTGTCCTGTTCACACTGGCCTTTCGTGCTGACCTGCTATTTTTAGCCCTGTTCTAGAAGTTACTTACTATAAATAGTAATTATGCAGAATGCGCTCAACTTTTACCAGTAGACTCCTTGAAAGATGTTGATCGCAATAGGATACATCAATTTTTGGAAATTCTCGCATTTTGCCCCCCATTTTAGGCACCGAAGTTGGAAACCCTAATTCCATTTGCATGTGCCTCTATTGACCTCCGTTTGACTTCATTTCTGTTCTAGACTGCTCTGCTTGTGAAATTGAAGATCTGGGGGCTGTTGGAGTGAACCTGCTAAAAATAGTAAGTGCCCAAAAAGTGATCGATTGACTGCTAGATGTGTTTGCATGTCATATTGCCCGAGAGATCTCAAAAAACCCAAAAAAACCCAGAAAACTGGTCTGCATGCGGGTATCTGCTAAAAATAGTAAGTCATCAACTTGACTTGCATGTTACATCATTGCCTAGCTCTCGCAAAACCCATAAAGACTATCTTGACATGCATTGAAAAATCATACATGCAAACCCTAAAAATAGCCCCCCAAAGCCAGAATTGCTAAAAATAGAAAGTTGTCAGAATGTGCTCAAATTTTGCAGGCAAGCACTTTGAAGTGTCTTGAATCTAATGTAACAATCAGTTTCTCAAAAACCCTAGCAGAAAGGCCTCAAATAGGGGACTTACTAAAAATAGTAAGTTATCAGAGTTCAGTGAAAACTTAATGGGAACCTTCCCTAAGACTTTTGAACGCAGTGCCAAGCTCAGATTTCAATTTTCCAACTCAATTTGACCTCAAATTAGCCTGAAGAATGAAAACCCTAATTTGTCAAACTGCACTCCAAACTTAATCAGAACTCCAAACCAGGTCAAAAGATAGGTACATCCCCGGAAAGATAGACGGAACAAAGAAAGACAGTCGTAAAACCAACCAAAACCAAAGCCAAAAGACCCAAATGGAGCAAAAATTAGGGGGTCCCCATTTTGAATGTGGTGATGTGTGAAAAGGTCTCAACAGGTCCATTGCCACCATATGGCTAGGACACTTCTCTACTGTAGGGTCTCAAATATTCATTGTACGATCGACGATGTTAGCAGTGTTCCTAATCAGAAGCCATCTAGTTGTACGATCTATTTCTATCATTATTGTATACCTTGTGGGTAGCAGCACTGTTCAACTTGTTAGTACTAACATCGTACGACATCCAAAACTAGCAATAGTACCACTAGTGAATTGCCTCACCATCGAACAAGCACAATCCTCTTGCATTGTACAACTGAAACCTAGCATCCACATTGTACGACTGTTAATCACCATACAATAACTTCATTCCCTGGTTTCCATCATACGTTGGTTAAACACTCCAAAATCTCTATTTTTTTGTCTCTGTCAACATTGATTTTTGTCTCTTAAAAATCATAAAAATGAGGTGTGCCATGAAGTTTTGTGTGGTTTTGATGGTCTTAAATTGGGCTTGGTGGCGAGGGCACCACGCTAAGACCATCACTCTGGCACTGTCCTTGAACCCCGTGAGGGGCTGAAATATTCCGAGCCGATTTTTTTCGTTTTTTCAATTGCAAGTTTACAAACAAACGCACCCGTTAAGGTTAGATCTAAACCAAAACGATGCTGAAGCAACTCTAACCAGAATGTACACCAGGATCCCGATGTGGGCAAGGTGTGAGCATTGGTCAGAGGATCTAAATTGAAATGCTTATGCAAAAACTCTAACCAAGAATGTGCCCGCAAATGACGATCATATGGTCAGAGGATCCCTATCACTAATAAGCTGAAATAACTCGACGTCAAGAATGTGCTTTCCAAACCGAGATGGAATGGGAGCTACCATATGACGGAGATGCTAAGAATTACAATGCGGTTAAGAGAAATAAGCTAGAATGCAGAAAGTAACTCGACACCCAGAATGTGCTTTCTAACCCGAAATGGGAAAGGAGCTACCATAGGGCAGAGATGTAAGATATTATAAGGCAATTATGGAATGTAAAGATGAGCATTACAAATCAGATAATTAAGCAAGATTAAAAACTGCTGCCAGTACTACTGTCAGCTTACAATATGATAGAGAATTCGCCTGCCAAGAGGATAGAGTTAGAACAATTCAACGAGCATTTAGATATAAAATTCTCCTTGCTTAATGGAAATACCAAACTGATTTCTTCTCTCAAAAACCAGATTTAAGATTCTGATCAAATCAGATCTGCACTTTTAAATGCAAAACCAGCAACCCTAAAATCCACTAAAATGCTCACAACTCACTCAATATGTAGAAACCCCTGTTTCCCCCTAACACTGAATCTGACTGTAATTTTGAGTTTTTTTTGACGTTTTAGGGTTTTTTGCAATTTTTTTGTGTTTTTGATGCAATAATGAAGAGGTATGATTTTGATAATAAATGGAAATAAATTTACTAAAAATCAAATAGCTCTGGAAATGCAACAATATCAATGCCAGTATCCTTTATTCAACTTCTCTACGGATTACAATGATACCCAGATGCATACAACAAATTAAATGAAGAATTTTCAATGTTTTAAAAACCTGGAGATTGCTGCAGCAGAGGTACAGAAATGTACGGCTGGGTTGATTTATCCTTTTCTCCTTCTGTCTGGCAAGCACAGAATGTTCCAGTGATATAGGCGCCTCTTTTTTTTGCAAACTGGAGACCTCTGATAAAGGCGTTTATTTCAATCTGAAAAGTACGGCCAAAGGACAATGGTACGGCCCTGCAGCAAGGTACGGCCTGACAAAACAGCAATTAAATTTGTACGGCCTTCACCAAAAACAATGCCTAGTCTCTGAATATGGTGCGCCCCAGCTAATGAATGATCTCTGGAAACAAATACTGAAGAAACTCTGACAATATGAATTTCTCTGAAGCTCTGTAGTTTTCTCTGAATAAGAAAACCTCTGTAGGCAATAGATCAAGTGATATTGCACACTCTCTGAATTGCTTTCCGTTGGAGATGGCTCGTTCCTCAAGGCAATCGAACACGAAACCCTAAAGTCTCAGGCTCAGACCAAAATTGATCAATATCAAACTCAATAATCTCATAATGCACAATTCCCAAGGCAAAATCCACTAATAGGCTGAAAAGTGCGATTTGCTTAAAAATAGGGTTTCATTAAAATATTCACGTTTTAATATTTTAATATTTCAATAGTCCTCAGCTGAATATTTTAAATACTTTAATAATCACTTTTTGGCCCCTTCTGATGTTGGGCGCACCCTTCAAGGAAAACACTTAAGTTATAATTTAAAATCATAACTTTATATTATAAATCATTAATTAATTAATATTTAATCAATACGATCAAATATTAATATCTTCCCCGTTTCTAACCCGATGACTGATCCGTCTGATGCTGACGAACTCTGAAGTGATTCCTGATGCCGCCACAGCCATACTGCTAAAAATAGCAGTGGTCCCACACTGCCTGCCAGGAACTGCTAAAAATAGCAATTCTGCAAATAGTCTCCGATCGAGCCAGAACGAAAGACAACTGATCAATCCCTGCTGACTGAAGCTGAGCCAAGCTCCGAAGTGACCCTCTATCCAAACAATCAGCCTACGAGGGTCGTGTAATAGGCCAATCCTGTCCTCTGAGAGATGTCACTGAGAAGGGGACATGACACAATACTTGTCAGAATGACATGAGACTTGATGCAAACGAATGCTAGGATGATGACAATGAAGACTAGACAAAGAAACAGCTGACAAATTGAAGTATTTTTTTTTCTAAACACTTGCCAGGCGGAACAGAATGGTACAGCCTCTAGAAATGTTCTACCAACAAGATAAAATCAGATTCTTCATTATAAATCACCAAAATTTTTACAAATGGGTGCCTAGGGCATAGAAATGGTTCTAGCCAATACCCAGAATGAATATATTTTTATTTTTTGACTTATGAGCAATTACATGCAGCTATACTAAATCAGCAACTCCAGAACTTCATTAACATGCTAGAAATTGAACTACAAATGCAAAATAACTACTACAATGCAAAAATCTCACTACAAAATCCACTCAACTACAAACTAACTCTCCACTAGTTGCTATCTTTCAAGCAAGAAGTCGAGCCAAGGCTAGGAGGCATTCATTCCTCGAAGCAATCCCAATACCATTTCGGCAGCATAACATTACTCAAGTCATAAGATGATAAAATGAAGAGAGAAGGCCTTCTTTTATAGACTTAGTAGTGAATCTCTAGATGCTTCTAGAAAGTGCGCCCTTTTTCCAATTTGAATTTGACTTCATTTTCCCTGCAAGAGTGGCGTCCCTTTTTAAGAGCAAAAATAAATCTTTTAATAAAATAATATCTCCCTCAAAGTTGGCGTCCACATCCTCTAGCTAAAATTTGGCCTTTAGAAATATTAAAATATTTCCTCCATGTGAAAATACCCTTCAATGTCCCCCTTTTAAAGACAATATTAATTCATGATGCTAGAACAAGGAATTATAATGTTAAATTGTAACATTATAATATAAAATATCTTATATCACCATGGAAATGCATCAGAAGCCAAATTCAACCATACCGTCTGAACAGACTACCATAGTGAAGCCTACTGATTAGGAGTCAACTAGTCAATTGCTAAAAATAGAATTTACTAAAAATAGTAAATCCATGTAATTGCTCAGAATGTCGAACCGAAACCACCAACGCGAAGCTCTCTGAAAACCTTGAAAGAATCCGCAATCCAAAATCAACAATTCCAAATGTAGACTAAGCAAAAAGACGAAAACATCCTCTAAGAAGTTTGGAAACCCTGATTCGAGCTTCTGCTAGCCGACAGCTCACCAGGGATAGGCCATCAATCACTGAAAGGTGTAGTGCTAAAAATGGGGACATTACAGGGGCGCTACCCCTCGACTCCAGTGGGGGCTCTACCCCTAGACCCCTGCAAGGGGCGTTGCCCCTTGACCTCGATGGAGGTGTTTCCCCAAACCCCCACAAACCCCCATTTCACTCATTTGAATTGCCAAGTACACTCCAAGTCCATGTTTGCAAATTACACTTCCAAGTTTGGTTACCGATCCTTATCCACAATACCATCATAAGTTTGGGACGTCTTCCCTAATGTTATTGATGGTTACTTGTTGTCTGGAAAATGACATTTTCTTTTGGGGGGGATGATGTAGTCAGTGTACAATGTCTATTATTATGCTTCACTAATATTGGTTGTCCGACCATGCATTAATTGTTTGTATTAATTGGTTGCCAGCTTTGGGTTTTATAAGCATCCGTTGGTTGACAGTTGTGTTTTTCTTGGAAACCATCGGGCCCTTTAAATACATTATGTATCATCAAAGAGAGTTGAATGATCTAGTCGGATCGACTTGATCCTTGGTTGACCATGTCTGGTCTTCTGTAATAATTTCATGAGCAAATAAAGATATATTTTACACACATATCTGGTATGCATTGTTGTCTCTATTATTAATTCATGTATTTAATTTATCAGATAGAGAAACAAACAATGGTAAAAAGGTTCTACTTAGGGGCATGTCAAATGGTGGTCTATGAATAGTTTCTTTTAAAAGAATGGAAAGTATTATTAGGTATGACTAAGAAGAGTGCGCAGCAGAATGCATTGTCAAGCCTACCATTACAAAGCAACAAAGAGTTATCACCTAGATGTAACTGTTTTGATGTCTAAGTACATCGAGGTTTTGGCTAGCATACCTCCAGGGAGGCCTCTTGAGCAAGGCATTGACATGTCATTGAGTTGGAGGAAGGTGCCAAACTTTTGATAACCACCCCTTATAGTCACCCGAAGAGATACAAAATGAAATAGAGAAGGCCATCAAGGAGTTGTTTGAAATGGGACACATTAGGCCCAATAAGAGTCCTTTCGCATCTTCAATGGTGTTGTTAAAAAGGATGGGACTATGCGTTTGTGCATAGACTATAGGGCTCTAAATAAGAAGACAATAGAAAATAGATATCCCATCCCAAGGATAGATGAACTAATAGATGAATTGCATGGTCCTTGCTATTTCTCCAAGATTGATTTGAGATTGGGCTATCATTAGATTCGAGTCCTTGAGGAGGATGTGGAGAAAACAACTTTTAGGTGTCACTTTGGACACTACGAGTTTTTGGACGCTCTTGCCACTTTTTAGATTCATATGAATAGGATCTTCAATAAGCAACTTCATAAGTTTGTCTTAATATTCTTTGATGATATTACATGGGAAGATCATATGAGACATTTAGCCGAGGTGTTAAGCATACTTGAGAGAGAGTCTTTCTATGCTATGGAATCGAAATGTGAATTTGGCATGTTTGAGCTTCTCTACCTTGGGCATGTAATCAGCTCCAAGGGAGTTAAGATGGATCCAGATAACATCAAAGCTATTCTAGATTGGCATCCACCCATGAATATCTCACAGCTTAAGGGATTTTTTGGTCTATGTGGGTTTTATAGATGGTTCCTAAAAGGGTTTTCATAGAAGATGGCTCCACTTACTGATTTGACCAAGAAGGGGATTTTTGTTTGGTCTATTGTAGTGCAACAATGTTTTGATTAGTTTAAGCAGATTATGAGTACATGCCCAGTTCTTGCTATTCTTGATTTTTCCAAACCTTTTGAGTTTGAGTGTGATGCTTTTGGAGAAGGAATAGGTGTTGTTTTGATGCAAGATAAGCATCCCATTGCATTTGAGAGAAAAAAATTGTGGGGTTCCGAGAGGAGTTATTCTATATATGATAAGGAGATGTCTATTATGCATGCATTGGCCAAGTTCAAACCTTATCTTGTGGGAGGTAAGTTTATTGTAAAAACCGACCACGACAGTCCTAAATAATTCTTGAATGATAAAGACTTGAATGATAGGCAACAAAAATGGGTGAGTTTTGAAGCTTACAGCTTTGATATTGTCTATGTCGAAGGAAAGTGAAATGTTGTGGCTGATGCCTTATCCAAGAGACCATATTTATGCTCATTCGTAGAGATTCCAACAGATTGGAGAGAGCAAATTTTAGAAGAGTATGCTAAGGATGCTTGGGCTACTAGTATCATTGAGTGTACTACACAAGATGATAGTTACACTGTGGTGAATGAGTTCATTATTTACAAAAATAGAATATATTTGGTGCCTAATTCTGAATTTAAGGTAAAGGTAATAAGGTCCTTTCATGACGCACCTATGGCTGGTCACCTAGTTTTCTTTAAGACATATGGACAAATTCGGGAGAAGCTTACATGGAAGTGACTTAAAAATGAAGTCCTTAAGTATGTTTGGGAATGTCATACTTGTTAGCAAAACAAGGGTGAGCATACTTACCTTGTCGGTTTCTTGCAGCCCCTGCCAAATTCCTAATAAAAAATGGGAAAGTGTTTCTATGAACTTCATAACATGACTCCCTAAGGTGTAGAATAACGATTGCATTTATGTAGTGGTTGACAGATTAACCAAATTTTCCCATTTCTTTGCTATTTCAACAGCATTTATAGTGGCACAAGTGGTAGATTTATATTTTTAGGGAGATGGTTAGGTTGCATGGGATGCCCAAGAACATAGTTAGCGAGAGGGACAAGAAGTTCTTGAGCTTATTTTGGCGGGAAATTTTCAGATTGAGTGGGACTGAGCTCACTCCTAGTACTAGCTATCACTTGCAAACAGATGGTTAGAATGAAATTGTTAATAAGTGGGTGGAAGGGTATCTTAGGAATTACGTCTCAGGGCAGTAGAAAGCATGGGCAGAATTGTTGCATTTAGTTGAATACTATTACAACTCCACTTACCACATGTCAATTAAGATGTCACCATTCGTGGCTTTATATGGGTATGAAGCTCCTATTTGTTTTTTGGTGATAGTAGGGTACCCAAGGCTAAGGACTCATTACAGGAAAGTCAAGATATTATGAAGTCCTTGAAAGAAAACATTCAACAAGCCTATAACCAACATAAAAAGTATGTAGACTAGCACTGCATTGAGCATGTCTTTGAGGCAGGTGACATGGTATATTTGAGGCTACAACCATATAGGCAGTCCACTCTCAAGAAGAGTGGATCGAAAAAGCTTAAGCTATGTTTTTATGGCCTGTTCAAGATTTCCAAGATGATTGGAGAAGTGGCTTATGAGCTAGAGCTACTGACAAGTAGCAAAGTACGTAACATTTTCCACATTTCATGCCTTAAGAAAGCACTTGGGCATAATGTAGTTCTTTCTTTTGAGTTGCCACCATTGGATGAGGAAGGAAAATTGATTCTTATTGTGGAGGCTATGATTGATTTCAGAGAACGTGCTTTATGGAGGAGAGCTATTAGAGAATATTTAGTTCAGTGGAAGAATTTGTTGGTGGAGGATGCTACTTGGGAGAGTGAATAGATTCTACAACATCCATACTTTTTTTTTTTTATTCAAGGGGTAAACGCTTTTGACTGGAGCTATGAACTGGAATACAACCATTCAACAATACCGCCTCAATGGGGTTTGAACCTTGGTGGCAAGAACAACAATGCCACCTTTAAACCAACACACCATGCCAATACTGGCTACAACATCCAGACTTACAATTGCTTGGGAACAAACATTTTTTTGGAGGACTGTAATGTCCCCCTCATGAGTTAGCCAGTTGTAGTTTTATTAGCCTATCCATTGGGTTCTCATAGGCTAATTAGATTGTTCAGGGAGCTCCATAGTTCTTGGAGTAGCAGAGTTCAACATTATTCTCAGTTTTGGTGTTCCAAAGGTGTTTCCGTAAGTCAGGTGGAAGAAATGAAATAAATGCTTAAATTATTATATAATAATAAGTTCACTTAAGTATTTATTTAAATACTTAAAAGTGACTTATTTGTCAATAAGAGGTGGCTGAATAGGAGCAAAGTTTTAAAAGGTATTATTTAATGCTCATTTAAAAAATTAATGGGAGACATAAGGAATTGATTAAATATTATTTTATTCTCTAAAAAGACATTGGAGTTGGGGAAGGGAATAAAATTTTATTTGTGAGTTCATTTTAAGCATACAAGAATTTATTTTCAGGGAATTGTGCAGAGAAGTAATTCAAGAACTTGAGGAGGGAAATCCTCAAGGAGAATATTGACTACGATGGTGAGAAATCCACCCTGGTTGATGGCTGATCGATTTAATCGAAATTGGTGCTTGTATTTAATGATTTGATTATCAGGAAATGATCATGGGTTATTTGCAGAGACTTGCAATTTCATGGAGTTGAAGGGAAAAATGGGTTTTTTGAAATTGGGCATGGAATATTGAAAATGATTAATGATGGCACCAATTGAATAATTACAGAGCAGAGTAGTTAACCTTCTATGGTCTTGGTCTCTTGTAATTAAGGAGTTTAGAATGTGGGAACTAATAACCAGCCTTCATGACTTAAGGAATTTTGTGTTTTAATAATTGTGTCTGGCGAATAGCAAGGTGTGTCTGCCTTTCCAGAGCCATGAGCATGCTGGCGGGCATGATTTTGTGTGGAAAGGATTATTGCTATTACTAGCAAACAAAAGAAAATTACATGGAAGCTGATGTGGTGGCAATAGGATATTGGCAGCTGTAAACATAGTTGGAGTTCTAAGTTATAAATCACGAAATAAAGACTGCAGCAGTTTGACAGTTTAGGATGGCATGATAAACCTAGGAGTTGGCAGGATGGTATTTGGATGCCATAAGGAATATTTTTCAAATGTTTGTCATATTATTGGGAGCCTTAGTCTGGCTGCTAAACTCCCATGCTGCTGATAAAGTATCCACTCAGGGGGCGACTAATAAACTGATGAAATATAGTCCTGTCTAGGCCTAGGTCGCAAGTTCTGTTTGAGGTGACTTTGAATTTAGCGATGACAATTTCCACATAGCTGGGCGTGTAGTTTTTCTCCTGTATGTTAGCCAGCAAAGTATGCCAACAAACAATGACTGGTGATTTGCTGGTTGCCTTGGTGTTTGGATCTTACTACAGCAGTCTACATAAATTCCACAGCATATCTCAGAGTCTTCAAAAAATCTCAAGGCATACCTCAAAGTTTAGAACATATTTTTTCTCGCTGATTCTCTGTCCATTTCAGCAGACTATATATTTCTTCTTCCACATAAAGCTATCTATATGAATCATACCAAATGTTTGATTAAATGTCAATTTAAGTTTCATGAAAGAACTCTGCAAAATTTACTTACAGAAGAAATCCTTAGCTTCAGTGCATGAGAACTGTCTGTTATTAAACCTTTGAAGAGAAGTAAAACCTTTCAGTGGAGAAAATTCAGTGAAAAAACTCTGTGTAGTTTGTTATAGTCATCCCCCATAGACAGGGCTTATGTTGTTGAGCTCTTGATAAATGAATTCCACAAACCTATGAGAGACCTTGTTTGCATCCACTCTGCCTTCGCCTGAAATCTTCCCAATTTCAATTTCCATCCCACATGAAGTTTCTTCTTCCCCTTCTTATAATTCTTTTTATCATCATCTTCAAATTTAGAGGCTAGACTGCCACCTATACAAGTGCTCAACTAAAACCTACTCTCGAGGTAAAAAAATACTATGGTGGCTTTATCATCGCTCAGTTAAATGTGTATTAAATTCTAAAAAACTAAAATAACACTAAAGACTTAAGAATTACTGGGGTTTGAGTTGAGAGCCAGCTGGGCTCATCACAGTGGTATCAGAGCACTGATCCTGCCAGCCTGCAGGGTTAGCAGCATAGTTACGAGACTCGGACTCGGCTCGGACTCGGCTAGGGTGACTTGACTCGGCGACTCGGCGACTCGGACTCGGACTCGGCGCAGACTCGGCAAAATGAAAAAAGTTGAAAAAACCTTAGAAAATTAGAGATTTTTAAAGATTTAAAACTTGTTTCAAGCACCCTTTATTGAATACAACACAAATAAAAGCAAATTTGATCACATACACAAATATACAATGATCACATAAGTATAAAGTACACAAATTGTAGTTGCGCTGCTGAAGGAAATAACATACTTTGATATATAAAATTAGTCAAATGTATACAAAACTCATGGAAAATGAAATCCATGACATCAAATGTTCCATACAAATATGAAATATCAAAAGATTCAAAACAATAGCTATAAGTCTATCACTCTATGCCTATGGCACAGTGGAGCCAGCATCCTTCCTACGAAGGCGTCTAAAGGTCCTGGATGATGTTGCAGTTGCAGCCATAGTCTCTGCCTGTGTCTGAGTCCCCATACCACTCTCACCACCAGTAGCTATGTCTCCTCGTGCTCTAGCCTCCTCCTCAGCCATGGCTACAACCTCAACCTCTCTCTCTGCCTAGTCCACCCAATCAAGGTCCTCGTCACTAAAGACTGCGTCTGTAGCCTCAGTGATCCACTCAGACTGTGGATCAACCTCCTCTAAACAGATCGGGGTGTTGTCGTGGTCAAAAGCCTTCCTGTATCTGAGCCGAAGGTTGTAATGAACATATACCAGGTCATTCATCCTCTCCACTGTCAATCTATTGCGCTTCTTGGAGTGTATGTGCTCAAACATACTCCAATTGCGCTCACAACCGGATGAACTGCATGGCTGGCTCAATATTCGTATGGCAACATTTTGCAGGTTCGGTGTATCAGAACCAAACATCTCCCACCATCCATCTGAGATGAGAAAAAGAAACAAAATCAATCTCATTTCAAGTTTCAAGTTCAAGTTCAACATTTAATAATAAATTATAATATAAAAAGATGAAAATTATTGCCTTAAATATATTTTTACCTGGCATTAATTTTGTCCTACTATCTTTGCACATTTGACGTGCAAAGAAGTCTCCTCGTGCCTTAGTGAAGGCATCTATCTCCTGCACTATCTGTGTAGTAACAGAGGGCAACATTCTCTCTATCGTCGAGTAGAGCCCACTAAGAATTTCTCTATCTGCACGGAGATCACGGCGGAAGTGGAAGGCCGGATTTAGGAAACATGCGGCTGCATGGATGGGCCTATGGAGTTGGTTTTGCCATCTCCTATCAATGATCTCCCAAATGGGACGATACTTATCATCAACTCCACCATAGACTGATCTAATGGCCTCTTTGGCCCTATCCATGCCCTCATATATGTAGCCCATTGCGGGCTTCTCCCCATCTGCAACTCGTAGGAGAACTAGCAAGGGCTCAATAAACTGCAAAGTGCAAACATGTTTCACAAATAAGTAAGTGTGACTGTCAATGAAAATGAACAAATAAAAGTAAGATATGATTAAAAATTAAAACATAATAAAGAATTAAATGTTACCTTCACAATCTCATCTGCTGGTGTCCAAAACCCTGCCTCATCAAATATGCAATCAGCCACAGCAATCCCTGCAGTGCTTGTAGAAAAGGATGAGGAAGACCACTCCTCACTAGCAAACATGCGCCTCAAAGGTGCCCTTGACCGAATCAAGGATTGCAACATGATAAAATTTGATGCAAACCGAGTGATGCCAGGACGAGACAACTCCCTCAACCCCGTGTATTGCCTCATAAGGTTAAGCACCCATGCATGATTGTAAACAAATTTGCAAATGTTTCTTGCTGATTCCATACATGTTTTTATCCATGGGAGCTTGCCAAGATCCTCCATCATGAGGTCAATGCAATGGGCGGCACATGGAGTCCAAAATATAGTTGGGTGCCTCTCCATCAATAATCTACCAGCAGCAACATAATTTGCTGCATTATCTGTCACCACTTGAACTACATTTTCTTCCCCCACATCGGCTATCACCTCCTCTATAGCCTCACATAAGTATGTGGCATTTTTGAATTGGGCGGAAGCATCAATGGACTTTATGAAGACAGTGTCACCTGAAAAAATAAGCAAAACCAAATTACCAATTATTCAATAAATTAAAAACATAAATCAGCCTTATTAAATTATTAATCACTAAATCAAATTCAAATATCAATGTATTAAGGTAAGTACAATTACCTCCAGAGGAAACTAGAAAGTTCAACAGCGTCCTATTTCTCCTATCGGTCCAACCATCAGTCATGATGGTGCAACCAATCCTCCTCCATTGCACACGCTGCTCCTCTAATTGTGCTTTCACATCCGCCACCTTTTGAGTCAAAAGTGGGCCCTTTAATTCATCTTCGCTGGGGGCTTTGAACCCCGCCCCACATATGGTTATTGCATCAACCATGTTTTGCCAAAAAGGAGACCTAAAACATGTCATAAAATGAAAAGATTTAAGTTTTTAACTTTAAATTTGAATTCGATAGTGAGATACATCTAAATTCTAAAACAATAAAATTTAAATATAAATTTTAAAACAATTAAACGAAAAAAGAATTACCTGGCTACATGGAAGGGAATGGTGCAGTAGTACCAAAAGTCTGCAATTGTTTTTTTTGCTGCATCGTGTGCATCCTTGTTCCAACCCATGCTCTCAAGCGACGGTTGGGAACCAGGAGTAGTGCGTGGTACAAAATATGAGTCCACCCTAGATTTACGAACTCTAGGGCCAATGCTAATACTGCCACTACCACTAGCAGTAGCAGCGCCACCAGCACTAGGAGTACGCATAGGAATAGATGGTGCAGAAGCAGAAGCACTAGCACTAGGACGGTATGGAGGCATGGAAGAAGCATCTCCAACAGCACCAAGTCCCTGTCCAACTCCAACACCTGCCAACTCCTCCCTCTGTCTCTTTCTAATTTCTTTTTGCCTTTCAAAATTTTCTAATTGCACCTGCACTTCACGAACAGCCTCAATAGGTGCTAGGGTGCAGCCCACTGCATCATGGATGGGTATGCGTGCAAGGTGGTATTTCAATCTATTTATGCCTCCATGATATATTGTTTTGCAGTATTTACATTTTGCTTCTCCTCTTTTCATTCCGGGAAAGATTTCAGCATGTTTCCAAGCAGGGTCTTTTCTGACTGGGGTTTGAGACATTGTGAAAATAATAATATGGTTTGATTTGCAAATGAATGTGGCTGCAATAACAAGTAGGGTTTGTAAAATTATTTAAGTTGCAAGTAGGGTTTGTAAATAAAAATGCAAACTATAATAATTTAAAAACAATGATTTTACAAATTACAATGAATTATTTGTTAAAAAAACACAAAAAAAACCATTAAAATCAAACTTACCTCTTAGATTTGGCTTGGAATGCAATGCAAACTCCTCCCAATCACTAGCAATGAACTTTCAATGCACCTCCTTAGCAGTATGAAGCTTCCCAAATGATATATGACCTTGCTTTTGTTTTAAACAATTTGCTGGTTGCCCTCTCTTCTCCTCCTATTTTTCTTCACAACTCTCTCTTCTCCTCCTATTTTGCCAAAAGAGTGAAATGAAGTTGCTTTTAGGGTTGGAGAGAACATATAGAACAAAAAAAAAACTAACTTTAACTTTTAGTTTTATGTTTTTTTAGTGTTTTAACTTCTTGCTGCCGCGGCCGGGTCACAGGGTCGGGACTCTCCGAGTCTGGGCGAGTCTGGCGAGTCTGGCGAGTCCGGCGAGTCCGGTGAGTCCGGCGAGTCCGGCTCTGGACTCGGCGTGTCCGAGTCCGAGCTCCCCAGACTCGGCCAGGCTGGCTCGGCCCGGGACTCGCCGAGTCATGGCGAGTCTCGTTACAATGGTTAGCAGTCTACATGCGGCCTCATCAGAATAGGTTTGAAAGGTATTACTCATGCAGGGGTTCTGGTTTGCAGAGAAGTACTTTTGAACCTTTTTCAGCATTTCCGTTTGACGAACAGGAAGAAGAATTAGGTTTTGATAACATGGCTGACAGGGATGCTGAAGGATCTCGCAGAAATCATCTTGATGATGAGGACAGAGAAGCTAGAGATGTGCTCAGAGGCATGGTTGCAGGCCAAGAACAGGTGGCGACTATTCTCCAACAACTCAGCACAAATGTCCAAAATTTGACAATGAATAGAGCTCAGAATCTGGATCGAGATCTTGAAGGCAGTATTCACAGAGAGCCTCAGAGAATCATAGCTCTAGCACGCACCTTTGAGAGAGCTACATGTCCTACTTTTACCAGAAATGATGCTGAGGAAGAGGACGAAGTTGAACAGGGTGGTGAGATTAATTTTGCAGATAACATCATGGTTATGCATGATGAATGGGATGCATTGCCACCGAGAGTTAAGGAGCACCTTAACTTCGATAGATTCATGAGCCAGAAGAGAGAACACATCAGAGGCAGGAATGACAGGAGGCCTAGACACAAGCAGAATGATCTCAGACAGGCTACCAACATACCAGAATATCTCCAGTTATTTTATTTAAAACAGAAAGCCAGCTCGCCAGCCAAGAATGCTGAAAACTGACAATAATGGACGCCAAGCCTCCAGATCTGAGTTCTCCTGCCTCGAAACTGGATACAAGTCTCTGAAAATGCTAGACGCCAAGGATGGAAGACCAAAAACAATCAAAAGGAAGGCGTTTCAGCCTAACCCTTCACACGCCTCTCTAGAATGCACAAATCCCAAGGTAAGCCGTACGACCAAGGAAAGAATGTGTAATATCTCTGCTGGAAGCCTCTGAATCTGAAGAAGGAAGCGCGACAAGGAAGAAACCCTTTCTTATTGCAATCAACATAAAATCTCAATATATATTCTCTGTCTGAATCATGTAGAACCTCTGAATGAAGCTCTCAACATGCACTGATTCGATTGATCTTTCACAATCTCAAGAGTGCTCTACACTGAAGAGGTATCGTTCTTCAATGGAAGATTGTTCAAACCCTGATCACAGGAGAATGAACAGGAAATAGCACAAGGCAAAGTCGAAATATCAAAAGGTGAATTTCTCATTGCCAAAAATGCCCTTTTATGCAAAAGGCACGAATTCCAAGAAAGATACGCCATTTTAATAATTAAATCTTTTTAAATTATATTTAAGTCATTTCAATAGTATTTGACTTAAATACTTGGGCGCACTTTATCAATTTAAGTGATTAAAATATTAAATCACTTTTAGAGAATATTTAAGTGATTTAAAAAGTATAAAGTCAAATTGACTTTATAATTAAATATTAATCAATTAATATTTAAATCACTTAAAAACCCATAACTCACTCAAAACACCATATAATCCTGTGCTGTTAGAAGCTATCAACTCCTGCACTGCTAACGCCTGCTGTGAACCAAACACTGGGCTCTGGAAACAAGAACGATCAAACTCTCCATAAAGTACCACTGACCCTCTAACCAATCCGGCTAGCCCACAAGGGTCCAATAAAGGGCTAACACACTGTTCCCGAGAACTGTCTAGAGAGGGGACATCACAAATTACTAACTAAACCTTAACTAATATTGATATTTTTTGATCGGTTACCATTAAATTAACATTGATATTGTTATTTATTGTTCATTTTCTTTATTTTCTTTATATTTATATTTTTTGTACAGACGTACCCAAGATGTATTGAATTTGGTATCTCCAAAAAATCAGCAAACTCCTGTACTGTACCCTAGTATTTAGTATTTATTTAAATTACTTAGGTCATTTTAAATTTTGCAGTCCATTTGGTTATTTCTGGCCACTAATAGACACAATTTTTAAAATAAATTAAATTAAATTGCAAAGCTTAATTGTGCCAAACCTTTGTATGTAGTTAGGGCTGCATTCCATTACAAGGCTCCTCTTGATTATCTGTATGATGAGGACAAGGGAATTGTATACTCACGGATTGAATGCCAACATATACAAGGAGTAAACGAGGATAATTGACAGGACATAACAACGTACTAGAATGTAAAGCATAAAATCATCATTGTTGTCTTTATTTATCGAACAAATGCTAGTACAAGTATTTCAAGACAATCATAGCAACAACAATAACATGTCGAATAACTACATGACTTCGATACATATAGCGCGCAGATGGTGGTTGAAGACCAACCGTCGCGTTGTTTCATTACATTAATTATTCTCTCGGGAACTAATTCCCGAACCACTAACTATTGACTATCACAACCAAACACTTACTTTAATTATCAAACTAAGTAAGTCTTATCTTTTATTTCTTTATTCCTGGCCGACTAATTACATTTTGGCCAACTACATCATCCCCCCCAACAAGTAGTCGTCTTCCAGACAACTCAAAATGAAACTAGAACAGAAGGGGAATTAAGAAGAGGGGGGAAGAGGGTGCGTCCCTATGTGTACTGATGAAAAGGGAGTCGTCGCAGATTGTTGCTATAAGTGTTGAAGTTTTTGGTTGGCCGCTTTCTTTCGCTCGCGGGCTAGCTTCACCATCTTGACTGCTTCTGCAAGTTTGGCTTGGCCTGCCACCAACTCTTCTTTCGTTACTGCCAAGTCTTTGTCTTTCTCCGCCAATTGAGCAACTCTCTCTGCCAACTCCCTATCCTTCTCTGCCAACTGGTTATCCCTCTCCGTCAATTGCTTGTCTTTCTTTGCCAACTCTTCCTCCTTTACTACCAAGGCTTGTGCCCGCTCGACCATCACTTGAGCCAACTTCTCTTTTGACTTGCAGATCTGCTCCACCAGCTCTGTACGACATTGGGCTACCTGTGCCAAGGCCTTGTCTCGATCTCCTTCCCTCTCATTGATGAGGAACGATTGTTGGTGCCATCGAAAGTAAATATCTCTGTAGCATCACTCCATACCATGGAGCACTGTGAGAACACTGCCGTGCCTTCCTGTCGCTACTGGTTGGCTTGGTTGCCAGGCAGTTGTCATCTCGTCTGATGTCGGTACATTGGGCCAACCCTTTGCTGTGAAGCACTGGAAGAATTTGTTAGTTTTATGATCAAATGTAAAACTTAGAAATTTAATTCAAAATCAGACACAATAACACGACATATACCCTAGAAAAACCCTCCTCTTGAGGGAGAAAAACCCAACAACAATATATCGCTTATATATTGAATGATAAACAAAATTCTCCTTTACAATAAGGCCAATGATAAGGCCAAGAATAGCACCACAACCTGATGCTAACACAGAAACAATATAATGCTACTTGCTGATAGCAAACTCAACCTTCTTCAATTATATCAATCTGCACTTGATGATCTTCTTACTACACCAACTTGCACTTATGGATATCGAATGGCAAGTGAATGAATGAATGCCAATGGATCAAACAACATCTCCTCTTTATACTATTTGATTGAGGAAGTCTCCAAAGGACACGATTCTTCAAGGTATGTGGTCGGCCTCAATGTAATGAAATGTCTCTTCGATAAATCCCCGACTAGAAAGGGTCGGCCTCAATGAATGAATATGAATTAACAAATAGATAAACATTATTTAATTTACAAGTGACGTGACTCTTCACATCGAATGTCTCCATAAAATAAATAGCCGTTAGGCTATATGCAATTTTATGTCTTGAATCAGGGTTGGAAGGATGAGCTTGAAGCTGCTATAACATCAACACTCCCTCTTAGCTAGGGAGAAATACTTCCAGCTATGCAAGACATATCACCTCATCATGATGTCAACCACCATGGCTACTCCCATATGTGGAAAAGAAACATATCACCTCATCGTGATATCAACCACCATGGCTACTCCCATGTATGGCATATGTGTACAAATGCCCATCACAGAATCACTCAACGTGATGTCATCACCTCATCGTGACGTTCACCATGGCTACTCCCAGAGGGTGAATAAACACATGTACAAGAAAACCATCACGGACTCTCTCACATGATGTTGTCATAGAGTCACACACATGACATCCACCATGGCTACTCCTAGAGGGTGGAAACAAGGCCTTTCACCTCAAATTTCTCTCACAGAGAAAGGTGCATTAAACAAGGGCTTACACCTCAAATCTCTCATAGAGAGAAATGCATTAAAGAAAATCACAGAAGATCACTGATACTGAGGCTCTCTCTCAACTAGGGCTTCATTCTCCACCATACCAAGCTTGTCTTGAAAGTACACATACTTTATTCTGGAGAGAGGCTTGGTGAGAATATCTGCCGTTTGCTCATCAGTGCTGATATACTTCAACTGGATTGCTTTCCTCAATACCATATCTCGAATATAGTGGTATTTGATCTCAACATGTTTGGTTCTGTCATGAAAGACAGGATTGATAGAAAGCTTCACACAACTTTGATTATCACAATGAATGACAGTCGGCTCCAATGATTGTCCAAACAATCCTGCAAGGAGCTTCCAAAGCCACACTGCTTCTCGAGTTGCCACACAAGCTGCAATATACACGGCCTCCGTTGTGCTTAGTGCCACAGAAGACTGCTTCCTGCTACACTAGGATATCATCGCAGACCCCAAACTGAAGCAACATCCAGAGGTACTCTTCCGATCAGTAACACACCCTACCCAATCAGAATCAGAGTAACCATGTAGCTTTAGGTCCACACGAGAAGAATAACTCAAGCCATACCCAACTGTGCCACACAAGTATCTCAGGATATGCTTTGCTGCAACTAGATGTATTTGCCTTGGTTCACACATGAACTGACTAAGTGCACTCACTACATAGCAAATATCTGGTCTAGTATTGACTAGAAACATCAACGATCCAATCAACTCCCTGTACATCGTGGGATCCACCAGATCTGAACTAGCTGCGACCTCTTTTAACTTCTGCAAATTTGTCTCTATCGGTGTAGACATGGATTCACAATCCAACAAAACTCTTTAGGATGTCCATTGTATACTCCCCTTGACTCAAAATGATCTCATTAGGCCTCTACCATTGTAATGTCCCCCTTTTTAGCATGATTTTCTTTTGTGATGGTTAGTCTATTTCTTAGACCCTCATAGATTGACAAGATCTAGTTAGAGGGTCAGTGGCCGTATTTGGTGGGTTTTGTCGTTTCCATCCTTTGAGTTTAGTGTTGGGCTCAGTGCAGGCCTTGGTAGTTCAATGATTGACAACTTTCACGACACGTCAATATGATGGGTTATGAGCAAGATATTAATATTTCAGTGGATTAAAGTGTTTTTAATTTATTTGGCGGAATATTATAAAGTCAACTTGATTTTATAATAAAGTGATCACTTAAATTTATTTAAGTGAAAATTAAAAGCACTTTATTGAAATATTTCATAAAGTGATTAATTAAATCACTTAAAGTTGGGCTCCCAAGTATTTAAGTGGGAACAATTGAAAAGTGATTTAAATATATTCTGATATTATTTAAATGGCATAAAAGTGGTGTCATTTCTTGGAATGCATTCCTTTTGGCCTTATAAGGCAAAGCAAAGGAAATTAAAACTCGTTATTGATTATTTGACATTTTCTTTGGCTTTGGCTGAGTTTTGCTTCTCTGAGAGAAGGGTTTGAGGAGATTTCATCTCTGGAGAGCGGCAATTCTTCATAGATTCGTGATTGTGAGACTGTGAAAGATCAGTTGAATGATTGCATCAATGAGAGCTTCATCCAAAAGTTCTATAGTATTTCAACAGAGTTCTTTGCTTAGTTTGTTTACAGAGGTTTCCAATAATTGATAGGAGGTTTGAGAGTTTGGCATCTTCTTTCCTTTGGAAGACAGGTTCCTTTCATGACTGTACATTTCATGCTGAAGCCGTACTTTCTCCTTGAAGTGCGTGGCTCATCTGGCAGGGGCGTGTGAGTTTCTTGATGCAAACGCCTTCCTTTTTGAGGGTTTCTCTGCTTAATCATTGGCTGTATCCAAATCAGCAATGATGATTTCATGCCTTGGTTTCACCTCTGCCATTGACTGTTCAAACCCTTGAATACCTTGACGTAGCTCATGAGTGTTGTCTCTCAACTGAAACATCTGTGTTAAGATCTCCTTTCCTCTGACAATGAAACTCTCGATCCACTTTTGAGTTATCTTCCCACAAATGACCAGCTGTCTCAACTGATGATGATCAACTGTTGTCTCTAAAACCTAGGGCAGCAACTGAGTAGCCTGCGAAGAGCCATGGACTAGGTTAGAAATATAAAGTCTGAGTTGCTGTATTTCAGCCTTGAGGGTTGCTTTGTCTTCTCCATCCTTGAGCACTCTTTCTTGAAGGCTTTTAGACACAACTCTGAATAGACTGACATCTACATGTCTGGTGTTTTTACCAAGATTAGCCTTAACCATCACGAAGTCCTCCATATCCACTTCGTCTCTGTTCTTATGTTCAGGAGGTAAGGCAGTCTCCATGATCACCTCACCATCAGGATTCCTCTCATAATGAACTTGCTTCTTTGCTTTCTTCTTAGGCGGCTCCTGATAGATGTTGTCAAGGTCATCAAAATTCACCTGATATGAAGGTCTCCTTCTTCCCCTTCCCAAGGAGTTCTCAAGCCAAGACACGGTAGCATCTTTACTAACTTCCTTGGGAGGTACAATTGCAATTTCTTCATCATCTTCAATATCTAGGTCAATATGGATTGGTGAAGACCTTGTCAGTGGTATAGAATCATGTGCTAAGGGCGCTTCTTCTGTCTCCTTTTGAGGTATAGGTTCTTCTGGAGAAGCTTCTGCTTCAACCGTTGATGGCTCCTGTATGACTATACCTGAGAAGTCTAGCCTCCTTCTTACATTTTTGGTTGACCTGTTGCCCTTCACACCATCTTGAGACTGACTTATGCCTTTCCCTTTTGATTGTTCTCTAGAAGAGGAGGGAAGTGATGACTGTACCCTTGGCGGCTTTGCTGCTGGTATGGACTTCTTCCTTTTGAGAACTAGGAAGACCTTGCTATGTTCGAGGACTTGCCTCGTCCTTTCGACTGACAGGGATTCCTTATTAGCCCAATTGACTTGAGGAAGGGATTGATCTTCAATTCTCTTCCAGGCATACATTGGGAGTAACACATCCTCATCATCATCTGACAATCCTTCGATATGCTTTGATAGGCAGTCTTCCATTTGGTGAAGAGTGAGCCTACTATAACTGTGCCTCTGCACCTCGAACTCATCTGTATAATTGGCCCAAAAATCTTCAAGGGCGGATATGTGAGCATAGTTTCTCTCAAGTCGAGTAGTGTAGACGCCATGAGGATCATATGATCGTCTCTCGCTGTAAGGCTTGAGACCAAGTTTGTCTAACTCATCTCCCATGGTTTTAGCATCTGCTTTTGTCCTACATGTATAGATTCCCAGTCCCAATGGAAAATTGAGGGCGGGTTTCTTTCTATTCCTCAAGAACGCGTGGACATCATGTGCCTGCCTTAAGAACTCCATGAAGACAACTTCGTTTGATGGGTACCTTGGTAGCATGAGTGGGGTGCCTGAAAAGCCATAGACTTTGAGATAGGTGAAAGTAGGAAATTGTATGAACCAATCTGCCCACTCCGCCATCACTGCCCTGGCGACTGAAGAGATACGAACGTGGAATTCATTGTCCAGGGCCCGCATTATGTATATTAGGAAAGCTTCATTCACACTCTTATAGTGATGCAGTGACTTCGTGAATTCCAACTGAGGATAGTAGTTGTAGATATGTTGCACGCTCAACGATCCCTTGGTGTTCAGCCCCCTGAATTGACCTTGATAGGCCACTAGGTAGACTAGGTAATAAACCATATGGAACTCATGAATTTGGAAATACTCTGTTATCTGCTGATGGAGGCTATCACTGATCAAGGTGGGACAATCATAGAACTCGGTCTTCTTCATGATATGGGGTATAGCATAGAACATCCAAGGCTGAAACTTGGTAGCATCTTCTGATCCAGTTACCTTGTTGAGCAAGGTGATTATGATAGCAATCTCATCTTTGAACTCGCCTCGCTCAATGTTCTTTGGCAAAGTCTTATGCTTTTCCTTCATCTACCTTTGACCAATCTTCTTACTATACTTGTCTTTGTGCATTTCCCACATCCTTTCACATTCGCCCTTTGAGATTGTGACACTTTCAGGCCAAGGAGGAATGGAAAAGCATTTCTCGATCATATCAGGTTTCAAACTGCAGATCAATCGGCCACCAATTGACTGGATCTCCTTTGTAGCCGGATTGTAATGCTTGATGCAAGCAATTACAAACTCGAGACTCTGAACTGAAATAGGAATAGATGCTGTTGTGAGGAGTCCAGAGTGTCCCAAGTTTCTGATGGTAGTGTTGCTTGCGCTCTCCAAAGCGTGTAGATCAAAACACCGGCTTGATGTGATGCAAGTCTGTCTTAGCTGTTTTGATGAAATCATGGTAGAGAGCTGATTTGGTCTTGAAATCATTGGGAGTGTATTCCATTATGAAAACCTTGAAGAATGACTGTAAATTCGCCTAGGTTCAGACAAGTTTTGAGCAACTTACTATTTTTAGAATGTTGGTTTTTCTTCTTCAAACGGACAATTTTTTGAAATTTTTTCTAAGATATGGGTTTTGCTCAAAATTTTGTTGCAAGACAACCCAGATCATCTGTTTTTGAAAATTTTGAATTTAGATTGAAAAAGCAACAAACCCTAATTTCTTCAATTTTTCACTAAAAAAGCTAGGACATGGGTTTTGTTCAAAATATAATTAGAAATGGACCCACTTGATTAGATTTTAAAAACACTGATAGCTGATGGAAAAAACAGCCAACCCTAGAATTTGAAATTTTCTTCAAAAAAACTGAGATCTGGGTTTTCTTTAGAAGAGTGTTTTGAGAGGACCTAGATGATCAAAATTCAAATATACTGAGGATTTCACTGACATGCAAATAAACAGCAGGTGCTGCAACTTGCTGAATTTCTTGAAAAATTCTTTAGAATAATGAGTTAAGCAGACCCAGAAGGCTGAAAATTGAATTCTTTGATCTTCTTCAAAAAATTGATGTTCTGAATGAAAAAGCACAAAAAAGCAAGGTCTTATGCTGCTGGTCTGAAAATTATTTTTGAAAATCAGCAATTCTGAGTTTTTGAATATGGAAATATCACTTCAAATTTGCTGCTGCACTTTCTCTTTGGGACGCCACTTGCAAAAATAATGAAAATTGCATTGAAGAGAGGTGTTAAATAGACTTAGGGTTTGAGATAGGTTTGCTTTCTTTAGCTTTAATCTTCAAAAACCCTAAAATCATCTGGTTCGATGAACTTGGACATTCTCTTCCAACATGCAATTTTGAAGCTTTAATCTTCAAAAACCCTAAAATCATCTGGTTCGATGAACTTGGACATTCTCTTCCAACATGCAATTTTGAAACTTTGAAAATCTGGCTAAGGCATGACAAGTTGGGCACCCTTCTTGGCTAGGGGCGCCAACTTTCTCCAAAGTTAGTCATTTTTTTGGGAAATTTTCAACTTTGCTCAATTTTGACCCCCTACTTCGACTTCGATCTCTGAATTCCAGATTGATTTGATGAGTGAGCTGGATGATTCATCGCGTAGCCTGATTGATTTTGAGAAGATCACCCTGGAGGCACATCTGACTAAAAACTTCGTTTTGACCTTCAAATTCCTGGGAGCCTATTTCCTCCAGGGGCTCTGAACTTTCATAGTGTTAGCCATTTTTACATGATTTTCAATTTCTTCATTTCCCTTTGATCTTCTGATGAAATCTTGATTCCGGGGGCTACATTGATCCAATTGACTGGTTGACTGCTTTGTTGGATAGCTTAATTGAATCTGAAGAGGTGATCCTAGATGCCGTGTCTGCAAATTCTATCTACTCAAACCTCAAAACCTTGGGCGCCCTTTCTCTCCAGGGGCGCCTATTTGGACCAAACTTAGAATATTTTCTTGTTTTTTTATCAACTCCTCTTCTACAGACGATCTTGCCAAATCTGAAGTTTCAGGTGTCGGATAGACTGATGGTTATGCTCATTGCAAAGCTGAGGAGATTCCAAGAGGGGTCTTCTGGAGACACTTCTATCAAAAAGTTGAATTTGGGCCTTCAAAAGCTTGGGCGCCCTTGGCAAGCTAGGGCGCCCAACTTCACCAGACTAAGCCAATTTTTTTGCAATTTTCACCTTTGCTTTTGAATTTTGGTTTTTCAGCTCTTATATGACCCTCTGTTTAGCCTGTTGCATCTGGCAACTGCCAACTCCACTTGATGTGCTGGAGATCTTGTTGGTAAGCCTAATCAATTCTGAAGAAGTCATCCTGGGAGCTTCACTGGCAAATCCATCTGTTTGGACACTCAAAAACTTGGGCGACTATCTCTTTCAGGGGCGCCCATTTGCTCCAGACTTAGAAACTTTTCAAACTTTTTCATAATTTTCATTCTGTATTCTGTTTAAAAACTCTTTGTTTGATTTCGAATCCCAAACGACTAGATGACCCTTTGACTGCATCGTCGGGCTTGTTGCAGAGCTGGGATAATTCTGAACAACTTTGACTGGGAGCTCAAACCCTAATTTTATCATTTGATGCCCTAAAAAGATGGGTGCCTATGTTCTCCTGGGGCGCCCATGACAAGTAGTGTTAAAATATTTTTCACAGTTTTTTTACCTTCTTCCTTGTTCGTCGTGCATGTCGATCATCTCACCTTTTGTTTGATGCTTGATCATTGAATCTGATGCCTGGCAGCTGACTGACCTCCACTGATGACTTCTGAGCTCTTGAAATGCTTCTGTAAAAGCATAATAGACCCACTAGGGAAAAACTGATCTTTTTGAGATTCTGACTACACCAGCCTGATATGGAAGTATTTTGAGCCAATCAAAATCAGTTTGGACCCTGGTGGAAAAAAATTTTATTTTTGGAAAATTATACCAGTATCCGTTTTGAAAGAAACCCAGAAAAACCTAGAAAAAGTTACTATTTTTAGAAAACTCCTAAAAATAGCAGTTTTCCTAAAAAGTAGGGATGAAAAACTGAGATATGGGTTTTGTAGATTAGGTCACTCTAAGCAGACCCAGATCGTCAGATTTGGGAAATTTTGAGTTTAAATCCCTCATGCAAGACATGCAAACCCAAATTTTGACCATTTTGACAGATTTAACAAGACTTTTAATCATTTCTTCAAAATGTCTAAGTGTAATAAATTTTTTAATTTTGGGGTACAACAAAATCAAAAAGATCAAAATAAGGGAAAGAATAGGACTTATCTTTGTTGATTCTGATACATTTTGCTTTCATCTTTTTTGCTTTCAGAAGTGCTAATCTCAGCACAACAAAAGACAACCTGCACAACACAGATTTCTTAGACACATTATGCAGCCAGCATATTCAATATAGGACCAGGCCTCTCAAGGTACCATCATAGTCCATGTGTTGGCGTAACAACTAACACCTCTGGAGTACAAGTTGTTATGAACAGCCTATGCACACTACGCAATGAGTGCTCTTCGAATTATGGAGGGGAAGCTCCCTCGATGTGCTTTGACAAATATACTTTGCAAAGGAAAAATAAGCTAAAACTACTTCCTGTCTTTTTGTTTCAGCTGCTAGAGGCACAAGACTTTCTTGAAAGAACTTTTACGTTGCAGCTGAGTTTTCTCTGGTTTTGCAAATCAACTAAACTACAACTTATATCTATCCAATCTCCTCAGGAAAACAGAGCAAGAGGAAACGGAGCAAGGTTTGACTATCTGACGATAAGCGGGTTTAGACTCTCTACTTGAAGGCAAGGTGGGCACAACTATCATCTCAATCTAAACCAACTTATTGGGCACAACAGTTTTAAGAATTTACCAAGACGATCTTATGAAACCCTAGGTGGTGTAACACTCGATCGAATCAGCAAAGCCTTCACAAAACAGCCTTTATCTTTATAATCTCACGAAACCCTAGGTGGTATAACCTTCAATTATATTGATAAAGATTCACAAAACAGATTTATTGCTGCAACTTCTCGAAACCCTAGGTGGTATAACGATCGATCACAACAGTAAATTAACACAAAACAGCCTTATCACTTTAATCTTTTGGAACCCTAGGTGGTATAACAATTGATTTCAATGACAAAGATGTTCAAACAGATATATCTAATCTATGGAAAGAATTCAGCATCACAATCTTTCGAAACCCTAGGTGGTATAACAATCAATTGCAATAGTGAAGACACATGAACAAATACGAAAAAGAGTAATATTGAGGGCAAGGTGGGCACAGCATATATTCCTCTCTCAAGCAAAAGTTATTTACAAATGAGCGTAAGCTCTTATTTATATACATCAAGGTGTAGGGAACCCTAAAATCACCTTGTGTTATCTATAGTTCCTGCAATGCATGCAAGCAATGCGCCCAACCCTAATTAAGCAAACTATACAGTTAACTGGGCAACTACCCTCAGTTTAACTGAAACATCTAATCTAAAAATGGACAATTGTGCGAGCATGCACGTCCTTATTAAAACAAGTTAACTGGAAGACTATCATCAGTTAACGAAAACCCTAAATACAACTCCAAGTGTAAGAAGGCGATTCTCAGAATAGGTATGCATGTGATGACAACCCCGAGTTAACTGAAAAGGGTAACATCCAGTTTAACTCGTGTGTGTAATGTCTATTCTGAGAAGTGGGAACTGAAGTTCACTATGTGTGATCTCGAGCAATCAACCCCTCAATGAGATTGTTGACTGTGTCACTGTCCGGAGCGATGAGACTCTGACGAAGAATGCTATGTTGATGCAGCAAGTCCTCACCAGCTGTGATCTGAGACTGAAGTTCCCTTCTGCTCCTCGTTGCTTCATCGAAAAGTGTTGACATGACTGTAAGCTGAGTAATCTTACAGCCAACTGTCTCCCCACTGAAAATGATATGAATGAGTGCCTGGAGTTCTGACTGAACATCTGTAAGCTCCACGTAGGCACCACCCTCAATCTGATAACGGCACGGTAAGCGAGATACAAGAGTCCTCACAAACCGGAGTGCACTAGTGACGTGCTCTCTACTCTCAGCCAACTCTGATGCTAAACTGTCTTCTATCTTTGCTCGCGAAAACCAGCTGTGTCTTCCAGAGTAGATAGCCTCTCATCTTACGCGCATCCTTAGGCGTGTCATAAAACTTCGGGTGAGCAATCAAAATTTCATCCACGGGTTTGTTAATAGCCATATCCGTTCCTCATCACGAAGAGCGAATCGGGCTCGTGCATTGTACCGCAACTGATATAACTCTGTAAGCATAGTACGGCCTCTAGCAACGAAATCTTCCTCCCATTCCTCCAAACGCTTGCCATATGTAACTAAATGATTGAGCTGACTTTGCTCTGCTGGTGGCTCAAGCATCGGTGGGAGTGTGTTAATGGCTTCTGGTCTGTGCACAAGACTAGAAATGTACTGACGAAGCTGTCTGATTTCAGCCTTGAGGGCTGCTTTATCCTCTCCGTCCTTTAGTATTCTGTCCTTGGCACTATCTGTAGCAACTTGAAGAAGATCAACCTGAGTCTGGCGTGTGCTGCGACCAAGGTTGACTGTGATAACTTCAAAATCCTGAGACTCTAAATCAGCCAAGCTCTTCCCCTGCGGAGGTACAGCAGTCTCGATAACAACCTCCATATCAGTGTTTCTCTCTACGTGAACCATGTTCTTAACTCTCTTATCTGGCGCATCTTGATAAATGTCATCGAAATCGGAATGATTGAGAACATAAGATGGTGCCTCCTCTTCCTTCCTAGCTGAGTCTCGATCCAAGATGAATCTCTGCTAATGCTACTAGAAGAAGTGCGCACTAACGAAGCGGAGAGTGCTGATGAGAGTGAAGGTGTAGAAAGAATGCTAGCAGTGGAGAGTCCAAGTCCAATTCAATGTGAATCGGGACCGGTGACGGCTCTGAAACTAATGTAGGAGCTTGAGGCTGAACCTCAGGTACTGGCGGGCTCTGAGCTGATCTCTGAACTGGCTCTGTGATAAGCGGTTGTCTGTCAGGCTCTGAATGTGAAACAGTGGCAAGCGCCTTGCCCTTTGAATTATTTGGCGCTTGTACTTTCTTAGGAGGGTTACTCCTCTTCTTCTTGTTAGGTTTTGACGAAGAAGGTAGCGTAGGATTCACCACTACTGGCGGCTCTGCTCTGGGCATGCTTACTCTTCTTGTCTTCTTGCTGTCGAGGTAAAGTATACTGTTCTGGATGACTCTACTAGGCCTCTCCTTGACCGTTGCATATTCTTTGGCGTACCAATCTACTACTGGCAACGGTTGTGTGTCGACCTGTTCTCTGAAAAACTGAGGAAGAACCTCTCCCTCATCATCTGATAAACCTCCCACATCCTCTGACAAAACAGAAATCTAGTAGCAGAGAAAAGCGGTACGTAACTTCGATGCGAACCTCGAAGTCATCACGAGCAATTTGCTTGATAATCCTCCATAGAAGGCTTCAGTAGTATATTACTTGCCTCCGGTATAATGACACAGAGGTCATAAGCACGTGCTTCGACAAGGTACTTAAGATGATATCTCTCAAGTTCCTGTCCTGCGATCTTTGCATCAATTGCCGACTTGCACCAATACATTCCAAACTGAAAAGGAAAGTTGAGTGATGGTCTGTGCCTGCGGCGTAGTAGACGATGAACATCATGCATCTGCCTAAGGAATTCCTGAAAGATTGTTTTATCCGAAGGATAACGTGGAAGCATAGCTGGATTTCCTGTGAAGCCATATACTCGGATGTAGGTGTATGTTGGAAATTGTATAAACCAATCTGCCCATCCATCCATCGCTGCCCTAGCAACTGCCGAGATACGAACATGCAATTCCCGGTCCAAGTTTCTCACTGTGTAAGTCAAGAAAGCCTGCGTGAACAAGCGGAAATAGCGTT